>NJDD01000602.1:94366-120945 GCA_002245505.1 Calephelis nemesis
TATATATATATATATATATATGCCCGGTCTACGATAGGCTTGCCTCCTATCACATTGTGGGACTTAACCTCTTCTAGTTGTGGGTGCCCTGGTTATGCCTCTGCCTCTTTGGGGATACGGGCGTGAAGATACTTTAAAGTGAATAACTATTACTTTTTATTCTTTCCTTACAGATAATTACATTTATTAATAACTACTCCAATTATTGTAATACATGGAAATTTAATATTTTCCAAACGTAATTTCCTGCTATTAAAAAGGTAGTTATTATTAACTGAGCTGTAGATATTCGTGGAACTACTTTATGCAAGTGAAACAACAAATTCCGAGTAAATTAAAATTAAATTATTTGAAATTTTATTAAAACTTTTTTTTACGTTTTCATAGCATAAAAGATGTGTGGTTCTTTGAAAAGGATTAAGGATTACACATTTTTGTATTCAATAAATAAATATCCCTAGACAATTTACACAAATTGAACCTAACCCCAAAGTAAGCAAATTTAATGCTTGTGTTATGGGTGTTAGTCAACGATACTTATACTTATAAATACTTATATAGATACCAGAATAAATTTAATAAACACTCCGACCCGGAAATGCAAACATCTAAATGTTCATCACACAAATGCCTGCCCCCGTCGGGAATCGAACTCGAGCCTCGCGGTTGATTAGTGTAGTTAGGCGAGTAGGCTAGCCACTCGACCAACGAGGCGGTCAAAGAGCTATTTTATAAACAACTATACTATTTATCTTATGATATTGGAAGGCAAACAATCAGACGGATTTCCTGGTGGTAAGAAATACAAGCCGCCTAGAGACACCAAAAGTGGTAATGGTGCGTTGCCAACCTGAGACCGGGATGTTAGGCCTCGAGCAAAAGTAAGTTTACCGGCTACCTTACCCTCAAAATTTAAACACGTCAACGGCAAGAGCCGATGTTATGGCGGAAGGAATAGAGAAAGCGGTGGTACCAATCCAGGCGAGCCGCTGCAAAACTCTACCACCTAGCAAGAAGTCACGGTGCTAGTGACGGTAATCCTATGCTCGCCTTTTACGAGCTGCCTGGCAGGAAGGCAGATGTTCTATTCTGCAAAGGAGTCCGGACCAACACGAGGAAAATAATAATCTAAATTAATCAGTAAACATTAATATGCCACTCGAGCAAAGCCGCAGGTAGCAGCTAGTATATTATATGTAAAGATATCTAAACAAAACTATTTTTGTGTAAATGCGTAAAACTATATCCATAAATTTAACCTTGTAGTCTTTTTCTTATAATAGAATTACAAAAACACCAACGTTATTTTCAATGACAATATTAAATTCCTTCGAGAATGTTTTCTTTGCCTGAACTTTTACCTGAAGATTATTAAATATCAAAGCTTTTTCTATTAGACATTTTTCTGTTGTTCATCCTAGCTTAGAATTTCTTGAAGGTTTTTCTACAGTATTTTATTATTTTGTATCATTATCTTTTCTATTAATACAGATTACTATATAACTTTTTATTATAACTCAAAGATAAAATTATCATTACGCTCGAATCCCTGAAGAGGTGTATGTGCATAGGCATCCATAACTAGCTGAAGACACTGACAGGTTGGAATAAGGTTCCTGGTGGACAACTTATCGAACCCCGGACAAAATTGCTTTTACAGAAAATAGAAAATTTAAAAAACACCTTTTCTTTATGTTTCCCAACCCGGAAATCGAACCCGGGTTGAAGTCATGCGCAACGACGGACCGCTAGACCACAGAAACGATACTGCTACTATACCATACTTAAAGAGAGATATTATTGCTACTTGAAGAGGCGATGATATTATACTTAAAGATATCTGAAAGTAAGTAAGTATTTTCACGCCCGTATCTACGAAGAGGGAGGCAGAGCTAAAACCGCGGCACCCACGATTTGCTGAAGATGTTATTCATTCCGATTCCCGTTAAGAGTAACAAATGTGCTCTTTGTAAAGCAACGTTGCTCAGTATTGTATACTTGATTAGTAATAGGTTCGCCTTCTATTACGTTGCGGGACTTGGTATCTACGGCTAGTCATGGATGCTCCGTTTACACACCTCTGTCTATTGGTTTTGGGATATGGGCGTAAAGATACTTTGATTTCGCCTAAATAAAACCGCAACATTTGTACAGTACTGTTATGAGAACAATGATTATTATTTACTATACTTTCATTCACTCTTTTTTTAAAGTTTATTGGCAGCAGTGAATAAACTTTTATTTTATTGTACATATAAACATCCTCTAAATCACTCTATCTATCCAAAAAATAACATCAAATTCCGTTGTTATATAGCCCTGATGATGCTTGTATAGCGAAACCGGTTGGCTAAATACTAAAAATAAAAAATAATAAAATATATTGTGGAAAGTACAAGTGTTTTTAAATAAATTACATTAAATTCCGTGGCATAGTTTTAAAGATCTGAGCATACATAGGGACAAACAGCGAAAAGCGATTTTGTTTTATAATGTTACATAGCGATAACTTAACAAAACTTTTTGGGATTTTTTGATAGTCTCAAGTTTATTCAATTATTACAGATATAATAATACTCAGAATCTAGGTCTCAGGTCGAACTAACTTTTATAACCTGAATAGAAAGGTGCTGGAATGTTCAGGAACGTTTGAACATTCAGATTATCTTAACAACAGCAAGGCTACTTTATTTAAGAAAATGTATTCTACATAATAAGGGTTAAAGTTTATAAAGCGAACCAATAACTTCTTATTTAGAAAAATAGGAATAAGCTGCATTTGTTTTTATCGGGTTCAAAAAAACGAGGAGGTTCTCAATTCGGCCATACCGGCCGAATTATTTTATGTATGTACACCGATTTCTCCGTGGTTTCTGAACCGATTTACGTAATTCTTTTTTGTTTGATGCGGAATAGTTTCGAATCGTACAAATAAAAATTTAATTCTGGTATGCAATTTTATTACACAGATACGTCATATATTCTCACCAAGGAGGGAAATGGAATTCCATACATACCTCACACTTATGGATTTGATAAAAAAATTGAGTTTTAGTTCTAAGTTTAGCCGCCAAAATTTATTGTTATTTTTGGAGTTTTGTGTGAAAATCTTAATGCAATTATTTACATCAACATCTGCTTTCTAATTTTCAACAGCATAGCTCTGTTTTCGGAAAAAGTGGCTGTGACAAACGAACGGCCAGACAGACAGACATGACGAAACCCTGCCCTATGAACCCTAAAAATCGTAAAATATTTTTGAAAAAAATTTAACCAATTAAAACAAACGAACTATATTGATGGCACCGACCTCTAAAAAATCAAAGTAGGTATTATTTGAGTATTTTAATTGATTTCAAAACATACTTTAAAATTAAGGGAAGTTGTTATATAAAATGGAATAATAAATATTTCACACATTTGAGTTCATATGTTGGTTCAATTTAAAAAAAAATCTAAAAGAAATAAAGCGTTAGAGCATATAGAAAATCTCTATATTCCTACATTTTTACAGCCAACAAATTTCATTTTTAAAAATTACTAGCTGTTGCCCACGAAGTTTATGGTCCCACAGAAATAACAAACAAACAATAGGTAACAAACAAACATACGAACATTCGCATTCATAATATTAATAGGATTTTAATTCAGTTCACGAGGTTTTATTTTCTTTTTTTGGAAAAAATGTTAACAACAAGGCTAAAGAAACTAGAAAATCTCTACAATAAAATTAAAATTTCGAGTCCGTCTCTGTTTATTCAGGTGCAAATTAAAAGGTTTTATATTGAAACCCCGTTAAAAATACAAAAACTCTTTTGAAAATCACGGGCAAGTTTTTTGTTTCCATACAAACAGTTTGGGGAACAATTAAGAGGTTTCACAGTTATGGTATAGAACAAGAGAAAATAACTGCATTTGTTTGGATTCCCACGACTCTTGAATCTCAGTGAGTCAGAAGCTCGCCGTCACGGTTGGACGCATCAGACGCAATCAGACCACGTTTTTTTCTTAATTTGATTGGCACGGGTAGTTGATTAAACTACTTGTTTATGGTTATGGTCTAAGATCCGAACCTAAATCATCCTTCACCGATCTTATCATAGAATGAAATGTATTTTATACTAAATTTAATTTATTTAAAAAAATATTAAAGACAAAATTATCCTGAACTGATTTTAAATCTTTTTTAAGAAATAGAAGTTTCGCTAAATGTTGCTTTATCAATATAATAAGAAAATTTTATCCTGACTACATGTTTAAGACGTACAGATTGTGCAAACGTTGAGTTCCCTGCTATTTATCTGAGCGAACTACTGACCTGGCAGGTACTTTCGATGCCAATTTCTTTGACTTGTTTAGATAATAAAAGAATGTATATCAACATTATATGCGTTGTTTTATTCAAAAATTGTTGTAGAGTCGTCTGCAAAAAAAAACAATTTTTTTTAAATAATTCAAAAAATGTTTTTATTAGATTTGGGATTTTACAGGCATATTATTTTGAATACATTTAACTTATACTAAAATTGTTATTGTTAATGTTTCATTCTATTATCAGTTCGGAGTAAGTCGCTGTTGGTTTGGATCTTTTACTATTAGCTTCTTTGCATGTGTCGTTTTTATATCATGTGATAGCAAAACGGGACCCAGAAGTTAACACTTCTGATTATAGCTAGTTATACCACTACCTACCTATTCAGTTACACGGATATGGAAATGTCATTTTTTACAATTTTGACGAAATTATTTAATTTTGTATTTTAAAAATATTTGTTTTGAAGTATTTTTTGAATACACAAAGGCTATGTATTTAATCTATAATATAAAATGAATCGCTAAATCTATTGGTAAGCGCATAACTTCCGAACGACTGGACCGATTTAGCTAACTTTTTTATTGTTGTATTACTTATGATCAGGAGAAGATTCTTACGAAAAGAAAAACCGGGAAAGTTGCAGGGAAAATGAGAAAAATAATACTTTATTATTTCTCATACTGAACGGGTGAAACGAAGTTCGCCGGGACAGATAGTATCTAATAAATATTTGATGAATTAATAAAAGTTCTGCATATTTACTATTATATATACAAGTGTGTATTTATCCACTTGTAATAATAAGTATGCAGAACTTTCATTACAATTGTATACTGATTGTTATTACATTCATTCACTAAATATATACAAAAATTACAACATTAAACACTTTTACGTTAATTATGACATTGAACTCTAGCTGACTCATTAATATACTCGGAGTAAACCACTCCTAGGTTCAATCTGGTCTTGTAGTCTTTATTCCAATGTGATACAGGCTATAATATTAAGATATTTTTACTTCTACGTTAGTCCACGTTTATTTTTAAGACGGTTAATGCATCAAGTGGTGTTATCGCTTTGACGAGGTCTCTGAAAAACATCTTTAGGGTAACCTTCCAGTATTTACTCGTAATTAAAATTGCAATTAAAAATAACGGACTTACCTTATAAGTTCTTGCTTAGGTCATAATTTGCTTAAACTGAACTTGAAGTTGATAATATTTCCATCAAAATAAGGTTAAAAGTCAAAAAACAACTTAATTGAAAGAAACTTCGAACTTTGGAATCGTAAGACTAGAAACGTTTAGAGTTCTAAACAATTAAGTAATTAAAAAATTATTGTTAAATTTTAACTCAGAACACTTTCTACACATGAATTGTTAACTTCTAACGTTTTCGTTACGAATGACTTAAGGGAGTCTCACACGGTAGTCGCTATCGAAAGCCTGTGCGGCACTGGGCGGGCGGATAGACGCACGCCGCCGCCCGCCCTAGCGTGAAGTTCATGAACTGCTGATTTATACTAATATTTTCTTTATATTATATTTCTATATTACGCTTTATGTTTAGATGTAACATTTTGATATGACAATAACCCTTAACTAACTTATGTCCCTGTGTTTGTTTCTGTAAGTCATTTTTTTTTCTTCTATTGTAAATATCTGTGCTATGATGATAATATAAATAAAGTTTTTCTGTTTAGAATAAAATATACATCAATCATACATAAACTTAAGATGGTGGCCCCACTGGTATAGCGGTCTAGATGTTGAACTTGACTTCATGAGGTTCTAGGTTCAATCCCTGAGGGGGCAACTAAAAAAATATGGTTTTAAAATTTTCAAATATAAAATAACATAGTCCGGTATTAGATATGTACCCGATCGGCGATAGGCTTGCCACCTAACAACGTGTGGGACTGTATCTTCGATTAGTCGTGGGTGACCTGGTTGTGCCTTTGCTTACCTCTTAGGAGATATGAGTATGAAGGCACTTTTAAAGATGAAAATGGTTATAAACACAGGTTTGAATATTAAGGATCTTACGTCAGTTTTTATAGTCTAGAGAGGAACAGTCTATGGAGAGTAAGCTAAAAGACGTTCATGTCATTGAAACAGCAGGAGTAATAAAAAACGACGATGAGAGAATATTGGTAAAAAATAAACATATTTTTAGTGTTAGTACTTAATACCTAAACAGAATTACACATTTTGGTAATACTCTAGGTTTCAATCGGATAGAGGGCGTCGTAAGACGTGTATTATTTCTTCGGCTACCGCTTGTGATGATTTTTTTGTTTTTTAATTCATCAGGATGGTTGAGGCTGACTACAAGTTTAATTTGGTAGTAATTATCCGCCTACAGATTCATATATAAGAAAGGTATAAGGTCTCAGAGTATTTGAAAGATGAACATCCTTGGGGATAGAGGTCTCAATCTCCCACTGCAATTTGTAATGTGATTTGTTGTACTTTGTTACTTTTTAATAAGTTAAAATTAGATAAAACTATTTTTATTGAAAAAAGACAAGCCTGCTGAGTTTCTTTCGCCGGATTTTCTGAGTGAGTGGCCGCGTCCCGATCCGGTGGTAGTTTATAAAAATTTCGCATAAGTACGACTTGTATGATTCACGTGAATTATTTTTTTCTGATTCTTATTCTAAAAAAAATATTTAAAAAATCCTCTTAACGACAACAAAACTTATCTGGTCTTCAAAAGGGCAAGGACCATCACTAGCAAATGTATAAAACGATACAGGTTTTTAATGTACGTATTGAATTAGCATTTAGCAAGGTGCATTCCCACAAGTGGCACTAGGTCCTGTTAACGGATTTCCTTTTTATTGTGGTCTGGGGGAGCTGGTATAAACGGATGCCGTAATAGAAATTATTAACTTACTATTATTCCTTATATACGTTTGTCTTTAAACTCTTGATTAATTTAAATGTTCCGCTACATTGCGTATAATACGTTATACACATTTAATAAGACACTGTACATACAATTTCTAATTCTAATTTTATTGCCTAAATTTTATTAAAATCGATTCACCCAATTTATCGTAAAAGTAAAACATACAATTATACACACTTATAATGTTAGGAAAATACTTGAACTTAACAGACAGAAACAACGACCCATTTAAACGAAATTGTCAATAAACGGTAGAGTTTGAACATTCTACAAACTTTCAATCGAAGTCATCTATATCGATGTCGAATAGTTCCAACTCTATTTGATTTTAGGGAAACATAATTCAGTTTACGAACTAAAATCTGGGAGTTCCGGAATCCCAAATATTCGACTCAGCTAAGTTTCATCCAAATCTGTTTTACATATAAATTTCTATAATCAAGACAAAGCTAAGGCCAAAAAGGGTTCCTTTATAAATCTCATCACGTAAGTAGTTACGTTGTTAGCGATACTTTGGGTCGGGAAATGTAAACAGGGCCGGCATTATTTAGGGCAGTGCTGTTGAGATATTTCAGCTATCTGAGGATCGACAGCGGCCACTTCCAATCGGAATTCTGTTGCAATGTTTACAGCGCTTGTCGAGTTGGGCGGACGTAGTCAAAGACAAGACAGGGTCGGATTTAGCATTATATTTGTATTGAATGATGTTGGAACTATGTCCTGACCTAATTGAGGTTTTGCAAAGTTGGAATGCCAGGTCTAACGAGTTCTGCGTTTTTTGTACTTCCAATCGGAATTCTGTTGCAATGTTTACAACGCTTGTCGAGTTGGGCGGACGTAGTCAAAGACAAGGCAGGGTCGGATTTAGCATTATATTTGTATTGAATAATGTTGGAACTATGTCCTGATATAATTGAGGTTTTGCAAAGTTGGAATGCCAGGTCTCAGGAGTTCTACGTTTTTTTCCTCTGCTAGGCTACCTGCTCATTTATAAATTTATAAATACTTTAATACTTAAATCATTATAGTTATTATTATAGTATATATTACACTGTAATACAAACATAATGTCAACTTAAACCTTGGAATACTTTAGTCTATGTTTGATCACAACAAGGTACAAGTTTTTTGTTCATCGTTTTATTCTCGTTTGTCCAGGGGTTAGCGTACTCACCCAATGATACCATCCAACCAGAAGGTTTATGATTGATTCCCGACCATAGCATGTATGTGACAAAGTATAGGTAACATATAGCTCTAGACTATTACTGGAGGTTGCACTTCTTACAAAGAACTGAAATCGTTTCCAAATATTGCTGAATCTCTCTCATGTACCAGCCTCTCTTTCAGAGATTCTTGTAAAGTCAATTTAGAAAAGGAGAGAGAGGCCCGTATTTTGAAGAGAGTTAGCAGTATTTGGAAATGTCACAGTAGGGTTACTCTTGAATCTCGATTTCATGGTTTTTTTTATGTTATAAGAAGGGAAACAAGCAGACGGATTTCCTGATGGTAAGAAATTCACGCCGCCCAGAGACACCAAAGATGGTAATAGTGCGTTGCCAACCTAAGGTCAGGCTGTTAGGCCTCGAGCAAAAGTAAGTTTACCAAGGGTAAGGTTGCCACCCTTCGAACCGGAACACGTCATGACATTATGCGGCAGGAATAGGTAAGGCTGTGGTACCAATCCGGGCGAGTCACTGCGAAACTCTACCACCTAGTCAGATGTCACGGTGTTAGTGATGATAAGCCTATGCTCGCCTTTTACGAGCTGCCTAGCAAGAAAGGCACATGGTCTATTCTGCAAAGGAGCCCGGACCAACACGGGGAATCGGATATATTATTTAAGGTGCTCTTGAACACAATTTTAGCAAATTCTTAATATTTATTACCAAAAAATAAAATCCGATAAATATATTTTTTATTTATTGTAAATTAAATGTTATTCGCCAGTATTTATTTCAAGAGTACCTACCTAAATTGACATATCCGACGCCAATTTCCGATTTGCATGAAGTCGAGATTTAAGAGTAACCCTACTGTTCTCTGCTAAGAGTTTAACCTTCAGTAGTAGTCAATAGCTTCATGGTAGGTAAGTATTTTGTCAATAAATCTTAGGCACTATTCTAGTGCTCAATATGTACAACTGTGGGAGAGTATGGAACAGTAGTGGCGTTAGGCTTATTAGAGGACACTCCTCTACCTTCTAGGCGGTCAATGATCACCTCCTTGGATGGTGAAAGTAAGCGATCATGCACACCCTATACATTTACAACATCAGAAGTATTACAGATGTGTGGTGAACCTTCAGAATACGTTTTCTTCTAATTTTTTTTGAAGAACAAGTTCATCGTTTTTAGAGTTACTTGATAAGATCTTTTTTTTCAGTTAAATTTAAAGCACCTGAGGATTAATAGCTTGCGAAGTTTAAATGTAAGATAAGGATAAAGAGATCCTGTATTTTAACTTTTATTTGAACCATTACAAAAAACTTTGTGCATTTTCATTACGTCCATGTTCATTCACTACGTCCATGTCTTTTGTTAAAATATGTATGCAATAAGAAATTGTAAAAGAAAAAAAATAGTTATACAAAATATTAAGCACAGTAAAACTGAGAAAAAATGACTAACTATTTCACTAGGTAGGTTAGGTAATTTACCTATATTTAATAACTATTTTGTAGAGAGATAGTAAATGATTCCGAAGTGATCGCTTTTTTTCATCTACACCCTATACATATAACATGATATTATTATATAATGAGGTCGTCAATATGTGTCAATAAGCAAAAAAATATACGCAATTAAGTATAACTCAAAAACCACTAGTCGAATTATGATAAATCAAATATGGTCAACCCAAAGTCAAAAAGTCGGGGTGGTCAGCTCCGAAATCATAACCTATCTTTCTAAAAAAACATCAAAATTTGTTGGCTATAGATCGATAAATTGCGTTACAAATTTATAGTTTATATTCGCGATATTTGTTAAACCAAGTCAGTGTAGGTATCCCTATCTCTTCCCTTTCGTTATGCGAAATCTTTCGCCATTGAGACAAATTACTTTATAAGTTTATTTTCTCTTTTTTTATTAAAATATGTGTTGAGCTACAGTTATGAGCACGGATAATAATAATAATAAATAACAAATATCAAATTAAAACAAACAGTCGAATTGAGAACACACACCCACACACAAATAGACGGACACACACACACACACACACACACACACACACACACACACACACACACACAAAGACATGTCAAACTTATAACACTACTCTTTTCGTCGGGGAAAAAATGTAAGTTATGTCATGTCACCTTATATTAACCTATATATATAAAAGAAAGTCGGGTTTTTTACAACACTTATAACTCGAGATATGCTGAACCAATTTTCATTTTGATTAGTTGGATTTGTCTTCTCCCCGAACAGCAGAATACACCTTATAAACAAAAAAAATGTGAAAGATGAATTGTCTATATGACAGCCGTGATAGTTAAACCGATTAGGCAGAAAATTGATGGAGAGGTACCTTAGAACTGGGAGAAGGACATGAGGTAAATTTTATTCCTTACAACAGCGAGGAAACTAGGAATAACGACATTTTAATTTTTCCCATACAAACTAAACAGGCAGAAAGAAGTTGGTCGGAACAGCTAGTATTTATTATTTGTATATTATGTTTTATAATGATACTATATTTTTCACTGTGTTGATCCAGTTTAAAGTAGAATAGACCGCCTTTCTACCTTCACCTCGAAAGAGATATAGGTATAGGTAACATCTCGTAATATCAAGACCACTAGTACTATCAAGACCAAGAGTAAAGTACTCCAAAGCAATTTTACTATTTATGGGTGCGTCATCTTTTTGTATAATGGCTCAATTCGGTACCAAATTACAATATCTCTGCTGCCATAACAATGATTGTCATTGCCGTGTTCCGGTTTTAGGGTTAAGTAGCCTGCAAACTTAAACACTTATGCCCGATTTCACCAAGAGCCCCTATACTTTAGGGGACCTTTTAACGTTACTTATGGGACTGTTTCCATATAAAATAGTCCCCCAAAACACGTTAAAAGGTCCCCTAAATATAGGGGCTCTTGGTGAAATCGGGCATTAGTCTAATATCAAGACCACAGGACAGCGACGCACCTATAATACTCGTATATATATAGTTCGCAGTTTTGCCTTACCATCTGAAGAGCTAGAAAAATAAAAAAGGTTACAAGCAATAACTTCCTTTTTAATATAGTTTCCCCTATATTCTTTTTGCATGCAGTGTGCATAACATACGAGGTTTTCAAACGTATCTTTTGCTACCCCACAATTTCTCTAGCGAGGTAATCGATCCTACGTTCTTAAAGGGTAAACGAAAGTAATCCTACCCGTATTGTGGGTAATGAATCATTTTCACGGCGGCTTAACTCTAGACCGCCACGGGCTCGGCTAAATTAACCTTTTGAGTTTCAACATTAAAAAGACTATAAAAAAGACATATTTAAGACCAAGGATCAATTTACGTTCTGGTTAGCGACAAGATTAATTCGTCTTTTTCTTGAACAAGTAGCAAACAGCGAACTTGTTTTATTCGTACTTTTAATTTTATGTCTTTTTGTATTTTTTTTGCTTATAATTATATTGGACTTTCTAGTAGCTAACTACATGTTAACGAATGTGTTAGTCATGTGGTCCGAGTTCCTTTTGCAGAATAGACCATTCGCCTTCCTGCCAGAAAGCTTGTAAAAGGCGGGCATAGGCTTACTGTCACTAACATCGTAACATCTGACTAGGTGGTAGAGTTCCGCAGAGACTCGCCTGTATTGGTACTACCGTCTTATCCATTCCTGCCGCTATAACGAAAACGTTTGCCGTTGACGGGTTCTGGTTTGGAGGATAAGGTAGCCGGTTAACTTACGTTTGTTCGATGCCTACCATAACGGCCTCAAGTTGGCAACGCACCATTAACACCTTTGGTGTCTCTAGGTGGCCTAAATTTCTTACCATCAGGAAATCCGTCTGCTTGTTTGCCTTTAAATATCATAAAAAAACATGTGCCTACATTTTGGTTTCAATCAGCCTAATTTAATCAATTCAGTCAGGCTAAATGAAATTGACTAACGGCTATTAACTTCCGACGATAAAAGAGGGGTGTCATTAATTTGACATATCTGTGTATGTGTGTGTGTGTATTTGTGTGTCTGTGGCATCATAAATTTTAAACAGATGATCCGAATTTACTGCGGATTATTTTTTTGAAAGCTGACGCGATTGAGATGGCTCTCAGCTACATTTCATTTTCCTAAGGTTATTAATGTTTATCTTAATGCTATTTAATAACATTTTTGTAGCTCAAAAAATATTGAATAAAGTTTGTAGATTCACACTGTATAAAATATACCGAAATATCATGTCTATTGTACAATAAACTTCACATAATATTTTCATGTATTGAAAAGAAATGAAATGAAAATTTATTTGCTGAATACGTTTGTTAGAATTGTTACAAAAAATATTTACTTTAACCAATATATTCTACAACATTGTTGTGTACAAATATTTTTTAAATTTATATGTATTTACAATTTATATTTATAATATACTAGCTGTTCCGGCGAACTTCGTTCCACCCGTTCAGTTTGTATGGAGAAAAATAAAGTATGGATTTTCCCATTTTCCCTGCAACCTTCCCGGTTTTTCTCTTCATAAGAACCTTAATCTCACATTAACTTACACAACAAAGAAAGAATTAGCCAAATCGGTCCAGTTGTTCGGAAGCTAAGCGCTTACCAACACATTTAGCATTTCATTTTTATATTATAGATTATGTTTTAATATGTTGTCATAATATTAATAAGAAAAGCAAAAACTTTGGACCCCTTTTTACGAAAATTGCGGACCAGAGGAGTATGAAATTCGGCACAATTATATTTTATGTGTGGAATAAGTGCTCAACGCTAATATTTTTAATAAATAACGCTTATAAATTGTATTAAATAAAACAGAGCGCTACACATACTACCATGCATTTGACACACACACAAAAAATGTGCACAAACTATATTCATAATGTTTGGAAACAAAGCAGTTGGTCTTGATAAATGAAGATGGCGTTTTTCAAGTTTGCTTACCAACTACTTTTGTTTCCTGAATAATTAGTCATAGTAGTGCGCCATCTGTGATCTTTTTTTGTAACGTTTTATTTATTGATTTAAGAAACTTTATGAGCATTATTAATGAAAAATATTAGACTACATTAATTAAAATATTATACTACACATAAACTATAAGTGTGCCAAATTTCATGCTCCTCCGTCAGCGCAATATTCGTGAAGCGGGGTGGGGTGAAGCTTTAGCATCACGTATTAATATATAGATTTTATTTATTTTTATTAAATTTGAAAATAGTTTTATTTAATAATCCATTTTTAAGACATGCAAAACATTAAAAATATGAAGGAAAACTGTATTTATTCGTAACTTCAGACATGACAATGTACTATTTAATTAAAATGTATTGGATTTTTCTCTGATGTTGCCATAAATAGAAAAAAAATCACCAGTATTCTGACTATTAGGAATAACTAACTGTAGTTAGTGAATGAGGTTTACAAATTCCAATCTAATACTTTAGGAGCGGCTTAACAACTGAGTAGCTCGATAACTTCGTACTTCATTACGCAAAAGCAAGGTTACATCAAAATTAACCTCTATATCCATTAGTTACATATTTCCGACATACGGTTTAAGTTATTAAGCCTTGGATTAGAAGATATTATTTTGTATAATATTACGTTGATATTATTATGATTTAAAAGGTCAAAAGAGGCATTTCGTGTTGGAGGCTCTTCTTCCAGTAAACGAGACCGCTTTAAACGGGAACACGACAACAGCATCTTTATTGGTTGGTTGTCTAGAATTGGTTATATAGAATCTTATATATAAGATTAGTTATTAACATAAAAAGTATCGTCAGTGTCCTATATCACGATCCAGTCTCATAACTATCTGCACACACATAAAGTAACTATAGTATTGTTGCGGTTTCGATCCTCAGACAACAAAAAGAAAATGTGTATTTTCAATCTGTTGATGAAAACAACGTCGCCCTTGATTGGATATGTGCCCGTTGGCGATTGGCTTACGATCTAACACTTTGTGGGAGATAGTGTCTTCGGCTAGTTGTGAGTGCCTTGATAGTGCTTTCTTACTTCTTGGGTGATGCGGGCGTGAAGATACTTACTTAACCTCCTCCTCCTTCGTTGCGAGGTTAAGTAATAAACAACAAAGAAACCTTAGCTTTTACATGGATGTTTAAAATGAATTATACATATCGCCTCTGTGGTCTAGCGGTCCGGGTGTTAGACTTGACTACATGAGGTCCCGGGTCGGGCAACAAAAAAGAAAATTGGATTTTTCCAATTTTCTAATAAAAAAAATGTTGCTCGGGATTGTAAATGTGCCCGGTTGGCGATAGGCTTGACACCTATCACACACTGTTGATATGGGCGTAAAGATACTTCTTCTTCTTTTTACTTATACATAATTGATAAATAAGCTAAGTAATTGAATAATGGGTTTGAAAGACGCTTAAGAACTTTTCTCATGATGGTTCTTTAACGAGAACTGTGGAACGAGTTTTGCCTCATTTCTAGTATTGCAGATACCAAGAGGCGGATGCTAGCCGCCGGAGGCAAAAAACTCATAATTGTTTCTGTTTAGCTGACGGGCTCTACTAAGATCTGGTTTAACACTAGTAGCTGTATTTAGTTACCCTAGACATGTAACGAGAATAAAGTAGTCGTTGTAAAAATGTTGTTTTTAAGGTTCAACGCAGACGAACGATTTCATACGCGACTTAAAGTAAAAGATATAACGTCAAAATCTTACGCTCTTGTTTTGTTTTCGATACTAAATTGATGTTATAAATAAACACTAAAATTTTTAATTTTGTTTAAATTAAAACATTTTATTAATAGTTTCTGTTGAGATTTTGTTACATATTGATTATAGGCTAGCAGTCCAGCCCGGCCTAAGCCATAAGCCTATAAGGCCATAGCCCAAATTCACTTTTCACTAAAGAGCCCAAGTTCACTGTTCCCTGTAGATGATGCAGAATTCCATTTGTAAAATAATTTTTCAAAATTGGTTTAGTAGTTTCGAAGCCTATTAAATACAAAAAGACTATCAGTCAGAAATGGCATTGTCATTATGGCGGCGGGATAAGATAAGCATTCACGGTGTGCGTGTTCGAACTCCTTTGAAACGGCTCGACCGATTTTTGAAAAATTTGGTGAGCATGTTAAGTAGGTCTGAGGATCGGCCAACATTTATTTTATACCCCGAAGTGACAAGGGTAACACACCTAATTTTTTTTTACTAAAATCACATTAAAGTATGACAAAAACTTGCTGGCATTAACTTCACTTTTGTAAGTGCATTTTAGCATAATAAAGGATTAAAATAAAAAAGTTATTAAGTTTTTCAATGGATATAATATTGAAGGTGATTTATCCGAAAGAATAAAATGATCAAAACCAGGCATCTGAACGACTGGGGCAGAATATAATAACTTTACCCTATACAGGGTAGAGTTATTATATCTCGCTAAAATGATGATGTATCGAAGTTGATATATATACGTTATACAGGGTATCATATCCAAAACCATTGTCTATTCTAGCATGTTTGGTATTCATGCTGTACTAAGCCGTGTAAGAGAGCGGTATCCATTTTGCAGCTCGTAATACTACAGGTTTAACCAGTACAAAGGGCAACGAGACATGCAAATTGAGCTCTATTATCTATCTTCGGATGTGCCACTCGGATTTACATAGGAATGGTGCAGTTGCCGACCGAGCGGCTGCTTCCGAATCGTCGCAGATCGTCGTCTAAGTATGTGCTTCTCTGTTGGTACTTCACTATCATTATGGATGGAAATCTTAATTGATCGTCTACGCATAAATTACATATTAAACTGTCTATACTTCTAAGGTTCATCTTGAGCACCTACTCAAATTTTTAAGTAGTGCTACGTCTATTAAAATATATATATCTATAGTTTAGCGGTAAATTTTTAAATAAAAATAACGTTGCCCAGGTTTGGGCATGTGTCCGGTTGTCATAGGCTTGCCTCCTATTACATTGTGGGACTTAGTGTCCTCGGCCAATCGTGGGTGCCCTGGTTGTGCATCTGCCTACCTTTCGGGAATAAGGGCGCGACGAAACTCTTTTTTCCTAAAATAAAATGTTATTTCAATTATGACGATAGGTAGGTATTTTTATTAAATGTATTTACTGAATATTGTATCAAAGATTTGACACCTGTTTTGGAAGTGTTATATTTTATCTACTATATTATATAAGTGTTGATGTTATCTATTTATCTGTCTATGTAACTGACTACTATACTTCTTAAAGTCCTTCTGAAATAAGTGTATAAATTTTTAGGCATTGTTAGATACGTCTAATAAAAGATATTATGCATACTCTTTTGATTTTTAATATATGTTTTCAAACGATTCGTAAACAAGAAATATATTTAAATTGTTACGACAGGTAGGTATTTCTATTAGATGTAGGTACTGAACATTGTCTAAAAAATTTAACACTAATTTGGAAGTATTATCTACTTACATATTCTATAGATGTTTAATATAATACATGTATTTCATTGTTACTTTATGTTTTCAAACGATTCCTAAAACAAACGTAATTTAAATTATGATGACAGGTAGGTACTTTTTGTTAGATGCAGGTACTGAACATTGTTTAAAAATTGAACACCTATTTTAGGAGTATTATCAGATAACATCTATATACATATAGTATATGGATGTTATCTGTGTATCTGTCTGTTAATAATTAGCTATCAGAAACTTTAAAACTCTAGTATCGATATAGATGATAGATTAATTGATTGTAATCTTAATTGATTGTCAGCGCATAATTTACATATTAAAAATAGGCTATAATTATATATGTCTATGTCTAATCTGTTTGTAAAAGTTAAGTTTTGAGCAACCTTAAAACGCAACTATTGCATGTTTTATGTAATGTGGTTAATTATTCTTTAAGTTGTTGTTATTTCGAAATAACCCTCACATATTTATAGCTGCCGAGTATTTATTACCTAAAAAATCTGTTAAATATATAAACATTTGAGTTTAAAAAAAGTTTTTATAGAGCAACTTATATTGAATTTACTTTTTTCTTAGCTGACCCTGCTCACTTCGTATTATTTTACATTAACAGCCGCTAACAGTTTGTATGGAATAAAAATTTGTTTAAACCATTTTCCCTGTAATTTTCCCGGTTGTTCTATTCATAATAACTTTACACAACTATTGTTGTTGTTATTCTATTTATAATAATACAACAAAGTAGTTTACGGTAGACAGGGTTAAATTTGATTAGTTTTAAAATTTTTGGTAATAAATAATTAAACCATTTATAAATATAAATAATTGGCTTAAATTTAAAGTATATGAAATTAAATAGTATTTTTTTTATAAACATTAAAATATTTGCACACCAAAAAAAGTTGAATATGTTGATATACTTAAATACTTTTGTAACATCTCATTTAGACACATATTCTGCAATTTTTTTTTCTTTCTTTCTTCTTTCAAAAAATAATTAGCAAAAATGGTCCACCCAGTCAGGTATGATTTATTATGATTATTATTATATTATGTTTTCGCTCTGTTGTCTAGCGGTTCAGTTCTTGGACTACATGAGGTCCCGGGTTCGATTCCCGAGAAGGGTAACTAAAAGAAAATTGGGATTTTCCAACTTTCTAATAAAAAAACGTTGCTCGGGATTAGATATCTGCCCGGTTGGCGATAGGCTTACCACTGGATCGTGGGTGCCCTGGTTGTGCGTCTGCCTACTTCTTCAGGGATATGGGCAAGAAAATACTTTTACTTTTTATTTATAACATTATCATCGGAACCATTGGTGAAATCAAAAGTTAAGTTCAAATTTATCTCTTAAATAAAGATAAATCTATATCCCTTAAAAACTAGCAAACTTACAAGGCAATTTAAATAAAAGCTTGTAAAAATAGCTCGTGCTTCCGCTTAATTTCGCTTAGTAACTGCGACACTGATAGCTTTAATTGAGCAATATTTTTAATCAACTTGTACAATTTAACATGTAATTAATTCATGGTGCAAGAGATCGAAAATACTCGAAAAAAGTTGCATAATGGTTGTTACAATGTTAATTATTTTTAGCAATTCATTGGATAGCGTTTGGTAATGTCTAGACTGTAGACAGGTTTCGATTTCGGTACCTTGAACTGTACATGAGATGTTTATGTCTTGATTACTGCCACTTTTTGGCAGCATTAATATATAGTAATTACCTGGCAACTCTAGGTAACGGTTAGCATCATAGATTTACATTCTAAATTTATGGTTAGCATTGTGTAAATATTATCTATGTTTGTTTTGTTTACCCCATTTATTGCAAAAAGTACTGTTACAATTACTGTCGAGTTTTGGCGCCATCGTGAATGAAGATGGTCGTAATTTTTTCATTATTATTGAATTTCGTGTTTATATTGAGTGAAATTATTAATTTATATTTCATTAATTTATAATTAATTTAGGTGGGAATTAGATTAATTTTCTTCAGTGAAAGTGCACAAATGAAATAATCATGAAGAAATTAGTGCACCGTGTTTTTCCTCGCTGTCGATCTCACTAGATGAGCTTGAGTAAAGAAGACGCCGCTTTACTCAAGACCCTGACCTGACATGACTTTGTACATAGTGACTAATGATTGTATAACAATTAATTAATTTGACATTGGGTAAATAAGTCGTAAAAAACGATCGAAAGCCATATTTGTGAAAGAAGAAGAAACATTTTTTTCTAATAAGAAATAACTATCCATAACTACAGGAACAATAACAGGTTATTTTTATTGTTACATGCTGTTAATAATAACAGGAACGTATCCTACATAACGTACTTACAACGAACTGAAGATAAACTTATTTCTGACCATCGATATATCCACTACTTACTCACTTAAGATAGATTAGATCTATTTGAAGGGTAAAACAGCGGCTCCTAATATTTTTACAAATACACCAAATACGACATGAAACTTTCATGCTATTTATTGTATTTTATATTCACACACAAGAATGCGTGTATACATATTTTCACTCCAAGGCCATTAACTGGTTGGAAGAGAGTATGGAGTATACTGAAGATTGTCCTATTTGAAGGATAAAACAGGAGCTCCCCATTTTTTACGAATACACCAAACTTACATACTCCTTACTGAAGTCAGAATTTTCATATTTACACACAAGCATATACATATACATATCTTCACGCCAAGGCCCTTCTCAACTAAGCAGCATAGGGATTCACCGCCTTACCCGTTCCGGCCGTTATAATGACTCGTTTATGTTTCAGTCTGGAGGGTCAATAGACCACATAAAAAGGCCACATGGCAGCAACACACCTGTAACATCTATGGTATCTGCAGGCAACAGGTGTCTCTTACCGCCAGGAGAACCGTGAACTTGTTCTCTGACCGCTCACATGAAAGTATTCGTTTTTATTAATTTCCATTAATTTTATTTTTATTAAGTTCGAATGACCGCACATAAAGTTTGTTGCACGGACGAAGACGAAGCATTCTACTAATGTCATAAATGGAAAAGTTTGTTTGTGAAAGTTTGTTTGTTACTCCTTCACGCAAAAACTGCTGAACCGATTTTCATGAAATTTGGCACAAATTTAGAGGATAACTTTAATTAATACAAAGGTTACTTTTAAAATATTCCTGTGGAACCACGCAGGCAATGCTGCGGGTAACAGCTAGTTCAGTGTTAAGGTTTAAAGTATCGATAACATATTCAAAGGTTTGCGGTTTGAAAGCTTGTCAGCTTGTACTAACTACACATTATCTCCAACCCTACTAAAACATGGCTCGCCCTCACTTAAATCGGCACTTAATATCGATAAGATTGGCAAAGGCCTGTCTTATCTTACGTGATAGCCGGCGCCGGTTGAATTCAACTCGAACTAAAGTCGACAATTTATTGATGTAATTCATTTGTTACCGATTATAATTGTGCTAGTTAGTGCTAAGCTATAAAAACTGGACAAGAGTATGTCGGATTCACGTAGCGAGGGTTCCGTACAAACTTCTATGTATATCATTAAAAATTAACCCATCTCGACATTTTATTACATGATGTAACTCAAAATTTATGGCTTTCGCAATTTTCCCTTTATCTGTGCCATAAGACGTTGCTTCTTAATAAGTTTCAAGATTCTTAGTTCACAGGGCAGTACCCTGCAGGTGTTGATTTTCCTACGAGTTTCAAAATTTTGCGGCATAAACAGTTTTATCTTTTGATTGCGTTGACTTAGTTTGATTTTTTCATAGATCCAGGGGTTACAACATGAGTATTTGATATAAATTTCAACTTTATAACTCGACACTTTCCAGAGAAAAAAAGTCTTAATAGACGGATGGACCGACAACAAAATGATCCCATAAGGGTTCCATTTTTTCCTTACGAAGTACGGAACACTAAAATAAAGAAAATTAAAACAGGAAATAGCAAAAAAATATACAAGGGTATGCTTTTACAAAAACCGTAACAGAATTATTTCTAAAAATTATATAAAAGAATTGTAATTGAAAAGATATTTCCAAACAAAATCTAGAATATCAAACGAACTTATCTGTTGGTGAAGTTCAATGAGTAGATACTAAACTCAGATATATAGACATAAAATAATATTTAAACAGTAACACACAGCTTGCGTACTGGTCGCATGTATACGCATAAAAATAAAAATATTTTGACTTCATTTCATAATAACGAAAAAACTTCTATCATAAACGAAGGATAGGAAAGGTATTTGCGAAACAGGCCAAACATCCCGGCCACTGTACAGTGATGCACCTTTATCATCTATTGTGTCTATATTAATTTTAGATGCATGCTATCTTTTTCAAATTAACAAACAATAAAAGAGATGGAACATTTTATATATGTCAGATTAAATTGTGACGCTTTTAATCAACATTCTCAGACAAAATGTATTAAACGTCTGTAGAAATCTCATGAACACCCTAATCTGTCACCAATAAACGTGTTTTGTTTCTTTCTACTCTTTTTTTTAACGAAGATAGCGATATTTTAAAATTAGTTTAGTAATTTGGCAACAAAATTACCACCAATATGTCCAAGGTGGGACATATTTTAAAATTAACTGGTTCAGTTTGGGGTTTAAGCAATTGAGGGTATTTTTACAATTTATTTTTTAAAGCTAGTAGCAGATATAAAAAGGTCACTGGGTAAATTAATTAGTGTAAAAGGTTCTTGGGAGACACTGTGCAATTTGTTGGAGTAATTGATTGGTATTCTTGTTGAGTACGGACTTGACGTTGCAACTGAGCTTGCAACATAAGTTACTGTCTTTTTTTACCAACTCCAAAAAGAGGTTCTCTGACATTGGCTAAGTAAGTCTTGAAAAACGTTTGAAACCCATATATTTAAAAATAAGAAAAATAGGTTCTCATTAAAATTCGAAAAGGTACAAGATACGAATGCGGGTAAGTATCGAGAAAGACCCTGTTTAACCGACTCCAAAGAAGGAGGTTGTTTTTTAATTCGATTCTATTTTTTGTATGTTAGGCGATTACTTAGTCAATAGTCAACCGATTTTGATGGTCTTTTTTTATAAAGATAGGAATTTTGAGGTGGTACCATATTAATTTTAATATGATCCAATGGTGATGATGACTTATTGAAGGTAAAGGATAAATTTCTGCGGTATTATGTATTATATGTAGTTTTACCTAATAGTTTAAAAAACTACTAGCCTCTGTGGTCTAGCGATTCAGTTGTTGGACTTGACTGCCTGAGGTTCCGGGTTCAAATCCCGGGTCGGGCAACTGGAAGATTTTTTTTCCAATTTTTTAATAAAAAAAACGTTGCTCGGAATTGTACATGTGCCGGGTTGGCGATTGTGGGACTTGTGTCTTCGGCTAGTCCTTGGTGCCTGGTTGAGCCTCTGCCTAATTCTTCGGGGATAAGGGCGTGAAGATTTTTTTTTTACTAGTAGGATGTTGACAAAATTTATGTGGGACCATTTCGGAACCGTTTGCTATATTTCGAAACAAGAACATTCAAATAGCGACGTTGTACCCAATGAAATACCTAGTTGGAGTCGGTTTTGGCAATTTCACTGTGCTTATTTATTATTATTTGTGTGTTGGTCCGGGCTTCTTTACAAAATACACTATCTGCCTCCCTACCTGGCAGCTCATATAACATCTGACTAAATAGTAAAGTTTCGCAGTGACTTTCCCAGATTGGTATACCACCGCCTTACCGCCTGCTGCTATAATGTCAGTGCTTGCCGTTGACGTGTTCCAGTTTGCAGGATAAGGTAACCGGTAGGCCACGTAAATTTCTTATAATCAAAAAACCAATCTGCTTGTTTGCCTTCTAATATCACAAAAAAAGAGAGACCACACAAGTACACTCCTGATCGTAAGAGACAACCGTTGCCTATAGATGTTATTGGTGTTATAGGTGCATCATTGTCCTATGGTCAGGATGTTAGGCTGATTGCGCATAAAGACTTCGATACTACTTTTATTTTTTTATTTTTTTAGCACTTGCCCTGTGCGTGGGATAAATTTCTATAAATTTTAAAGAAAGAAAAAGTTTCGCCCCAGACAGGATTTATCCCACGCACAGGGCAAGTGCTAAAAAATAAAAAAATAAAAATACGATGCAAGAAACGAAAGTTATGGCCAATCTAAAATGTGAATTTCATCGGTGATGAACTCATTTGGTGGGTACTCAGAATTGTGTATCTATAGGACATAACTACCCGAGTTAACGGGTTAGAAAGGAATTAAAAATTTCGCCACGGGACTTGAATCCTCAGTAGCTCAATTGGTTAGAGCATTCGTCGGCTGGAGACGAAAGGTTACAGGTTCAAATCCTGTCTGGGGCGAAATTTTTTCTTTCTTTAAAATTTATAGACTTCGATACTACCTTGACTGAATAATAACAGAGTATGCCGGCATAGTGACGGCAGAAATAGGTAAGGCGGGGGATGCCTATTAGCTTAAAACCGGGGTCTCCTTTTATCTAACCTGCGCTCGTCTCTTACGAGCTGCCTAGAAAAGAAATATTTTGTATAATCCACACGTTGAACGTGAGGTTGATATTTCACAAGAAAATCCGATATCACCTTGAAGTGGTGTTAAGAAAATGTGAGAATGAGAGGGAATGCTTATATGAATAAATTAATGACAGTGAAGAAAGCTAGATATGTCTACAAGGATTGTGATATTTGGTACTGGATACTTTCTGCCTATCGAGCAAGGGACTTGTGTGAAGATGTATACATGTACGTATGTGTGACAAAAATACATATGTATTCGTAAATCTGTGTTTGTTCCGCGATTACTCTGGCATTAAGGAAAGGATTTTGATTACTTATTATTTTATAAAATAATAGCTGTTGCCCGCGTTGCAAATCTTCATGTCCCTCAATCCAAGTTACTCTCTATGTGTGTGCCACATTCCATGAAAATCGTTTAAGCAGATTTGCGTGAAGAAGTAACAAACAAACATAAAAACTTTCGCATATATTATATTAATAGGATCATTTAGCCACAGTCCCGAATTTGTTTAGAACTCGACAAATCGTTTTTAAGTTGTTAACAAATATTTAATACGAAATATTGCAGAAAATATAACAAAGTTTACCAACGAGTAAAAGTATTCGTAATTAAATTGTAACTGAACGTCTTATCGAGAATACTTGTAATATTATAAAATAAACATTTCTCGTACTAAATAACTGGATAACAAACTAGTCGGAAAGGCGATAAATATTTGACGTTCAACATAAATATCAAATAACGAGAGTTGGAGTGAAATAATATTCTACGATTGAGTTTATCTTGATACAACAAAAATAACTTTGCTTTAGTAATACAATCTTTATTGGATTTAAATTTAAAGAAATGTTTACAATTTAGATTAACTCAAGCTACAATCTTTAATGTCATACATTCGAAAGTCTGTTTGTATACCCTTTGCTCTTTCACGGATAAACCGATGAACCTGTTGTTATGAATTTTAACATAGGTTTCAAAAATTAATCCCGTAGAGACTGTTATGGGAGATGAAGGTTTGTATGAAATAATAATTTTAATTTCTAGCGACTTCGACACCGTTGTATAGTTACGATTTTCAAACAAACTTTCATCCCCTCGTTAAGGGTTGATTTTTTTAAAAAGTTTGAACTCGAATCTTTAACGTTATGCATATTAACGGTTTACCGATTTAGTCGTGAAAAGGCAACAGACGCATTTATAATATTCGTATGGATTATCATACGTGAGCATAACCACTGATAATATCTAGAGCATACACAATCAAGCGAGCAATTTTCGCGAGTCCTATTGTTACGAAAGTATGTCAGTTTTGAAAATGGACTAACGTAGGTCAACTACACCAAATTAAATCGATATCGTATTTATGAAGAAAAAGCTCTCTCTGCCTGGCAGTCAAGGGCGGATCCAAGGGAGGGGGGGTCATGGGGGTCATGACCCTCCCCCTGGACAGGGGTCTAGATAGGTCGAATAGTATATTGGACCTAGAAAATTTCATGTATTGTTTAAATCCCATTTAATCTGATATTAAAACATCAAAAATGATTGATCAGCATGTAAAAGGCATCTAACTTGAATTTTATAACAGTTAGCATTATTATATATAAAGTTAGTAATTAATTAACATATTTTAAGGATTTTTTGTTGTAAAACACAGCAATATTTGTTCTTATATAATGCTATTATGATTATTAATAATATCCTGATCTAATTTATTGTATTTCTAATAACAAAAATTGACAGTATTATATCTTTTATACTACGCCTAGTCAAAATTATGGTACGTATGTGGGTACCTACCTAAAAAAACTATTCATTGTAAAATATTGATAATCATTCTAGTAACATTATAAATGCAAAGTCTGTGTATGTTACTTTTTCACAGCAAAGTTACTGGATCAATATCTATGGAATTTTGCATGCGAATAGATAACGACCCGAATTCAAACATAAGCTACTTTTTTGCAAAAAAGTAATCCGCAGAAGCACTAAAATAGGGCATGAAATTTTATTTTGCGGACGCAAAAAAAGTCGGTTTTGGTTTATAACTCAGAAACTACCTATTTAAAATTAAAGTTCAATAAATCGTAGCTTAAAATGTTAGCAAAAATATTTATTTTATTTAGTATAACATTGAATGTTATTTTCAAAATTTGTATAAAATATGCTATCATCTATAAACATCAGTGAGGTTTTGTTGAGAAGACATTAATGTCTTCCTATTTCAAAAATATGCAGAACTACCCAACCCGAAGTCGTCTGACCTTGACAGCTACTAACAGTTTGTAGGTATGAAAGCATTATTTTTCCCATTTTCCTTGCTATTCTCCCGGTTTTTCTTTTCATATGAACTTTCTTATGACAATTACCAACACAACCAAAAAACAAATTAGCAATATTGGTCCTTCCGTTTAAGCGTGACGCGATGACCTCGCGAAATGAGGATTCATTTTTATATACATATACCTACCTACATATAATAATATAGATTTGTAACTAAAACTTTTCTGATCTTGGTTGGTATTTAAGAAACTTTTGGCTTTTAAAAGCCTTTTTTTAAATATAAGTATGTATGTTATGTGAAATAATAGATATCGCAGTAAAAAAAATACAAAAATTTGCTATTTGGAAATTTGTTTTCTTCTATTTCTGATTTTTAAAATATCAAACTATATTAAACTTTTGTTGTGTGAACTTTTTAACTCAGGTTTTGTCGCTACGAAATTACAAACAAGAATTTTTGCTAAAATCACCACATTATTTGTGTGATAATTCACGTATCACTATGTTAATACAGTGTTGCTCATATCTATTTATTTTATTTTAGTCTAAATTATTCGTATTAAAACCCACAAAATAAAAAGTAACATCTATGATAAAACTAAACTAGTGCTTGAAGCACTTGTAATAAAGAGATCAAAAGTTTTCTTTAAACTTTAATTTTTTAATTATACTTAAAATCAGTAATAAAAAGAAACGTTTGAACGTATAGGTCCTCTAAGATATACATACATATCTTTACGCCAAGTCCCCCTGTGTGGTAGGCAGAGATTATCCCCCTGAATGGTATAGATTTCCAAGTGAAAGAAGTTCACCGGGTCGGCTAGTAGTAGTAATTAAATAGGTATGTTGTCAATCGTCACATTAGATTTGAAGCTTAC
>NJDD01000602.1:120957-145725 GCA_002245505.1 Calephelis nemesis
GACACGAAGACTGGATCCGCCCTTGCTGGCAGTTCGTTAAAGACGAACATAATATACAAAAAGACCACTGTAGGAAAAGATGATTGGCGTTATACGTGTACGCTAACCCCTTGATTAGACAATCAAGATAGTATTCTGCTGATCACAAACTAAATTTATTTTTGGTATAGATATGCTAACTAAATTCATTGAAACAAAAAGAGATTAGTCCGGACTCGGGACCTGTCAAATTGTGATTTAAAAGTTTTCAGAGGAATAGATTAGTGCCCGGTTTCTATAATCATTAATCAAAGAAACGTTATTCAAAAATTTAACTGATCGTAGATCGCCTAAAAAGAACGAAGCGTTACTCATATTTTAAATAAAAATCAGAGTTAACTACCAAAAACAAGAAACCGTTATTAGATATTTCACTATTGCTACAAACAACTACCATCCGTTATCAGAAAGACTCGTTTCGTATTTAAAGTAAATACAGGAACCGGACATAAGTCTGTAGAAATTTATATGATATTACCATGACGTTAGGTAAATTGTGCAAGTCTACCGTATACTCTCCGGATCGGAAACCAAAACATATTTAGAATCTAGTTACTATTTCTGAAATCTTGATCAAAAGAATTTTTATTTTTTTTGTTTTATTTAATAGTATAAAAAATAGTAATGTGCAAAATGTTTCAATAACTTAGAAAATTGAAAACTTATGTAACAAAGCATAGCGGATAATTGAATCGTAGAGTCCATAAAACTATAATGAAATCATCATTTACCACTAGCTTCTAATTCGTAATTTCACACCTTTTAGAATCAATTTAGCTGGTAGGTGCAGATTTTCTCACGATGGCTAATCAGATGTGACAAAGTTCTGAGTTAATTAATAAAAGATATCTTTTTCCGATGAAACAAAATGAAAATTGATAGAATATTTTAGACATTAGTAATAGTAGTAAGTTCGGATTAAGATTAAGATTCGGATACTTATGACATTTTTATCAACGTTTTCCAATGAACAGAGTAAAAGTTTTTTTAATGATATTGGAAGGCAAACTAATATACAGATTTCCTGATGGTCAGAAATTCACGCCACCTAGAGACACCAAGGTGGTAATGGTGCGTTGCCAACTTGAGGTCAGGATGTTAGACCTCGAGCAAAAGTAAGTATACCGGCTAGTTTATTCTCCGAACCGGAACACGTATACGACAAGTACTGACATTATGGCGACAGGAATAGATAAGGCGGTGGTACTAATCCGAGCAAGTAGGTGCTAAACTCTACCACCTAGTTATGTGTCACGGTGTTAGTGACGGTGATCATATAATCGCCTTTTACGAGCTGCCTGATAAGAAAGCAGATGGTCTTTACTGCAAAGGATCCCGAAACAACACGGGTTATAAAAAATTAAGCCTTTTCAGTTTACCAGTGACTGTCTAAATCAAAAAAAGACAATTGTGAGCTCTGACGTCACTCAACAATCTATATTAATAATTTCGTCAAGGGGTACGGTAGACTCGATTGAAACCTTACCTGAATAATAAAACATAAAAAATAATGATTTTGAGTCGACAACATATATCCGCAAAATTCGGATTGTCGAGTATTTTGTTAAATATTCCTTGAAAACCGGTGACTACAGAAATATCTACCTACATTTTGCACCTAGATGTATATTATGTCACATTTTACCCGAGCTTAGCCGGGTTTTTATCTAGTAAGTAATAAAAAACTCACCTACATTAGTAAACAGTAATAAGCTAAAGTGATCTATGTTCACACACACATATAACCTCTGAAATAATGATAATATTCTATGTACACACTTACTATGTTCCAATTTCCAAAGTGGATGCTATTCTAGATCTGCTCGTTATTTCGAATTAATCATACTCAGGGTTATTTCTCTTATGTACGTTAATGCATATGAATGATGTCGATTGGCAACTAGTCCTACATTTGTGGCATCTATTAGGTTTTTTATAAAGCTGCCGTGAAAGCTACGGATATCAAATGAACATTACCACCCGTTAGACCTCCTGACACACTAGGCAGCCATTTGTGTGGTGAACATTTAGATGTCTGCATTTCCGGCTCTGAATGTTTATTAATTTTTTTTATAAACACTTTATTTATTAGATTTAATTTGTGTGACTTATCCAGAGATATTTATTTATTATTATTCATTTATTTAATGTACTTTTCTACTACTTTTAGAGTGAATTCCGTGCATTGAAGATATTTAAAATAGGTGCAGACTAAAATTGAGCTATAAAACACATTTTTAGAATTTTTGTCTGCCTGCTGTATCCCGACCGTGGTTCACGCTGAATCCTATTTCCTATAAAAATGTACTTTTTACTATTTTTAGAGTGAGCTATGTTTTTTTTTGTGCTTTGAAGATATGTAAAAAATAGGTGCAGACTAAAAGTGAGTTACAAAACAAATTCTCTAGCATTTTTGAAATCTTTGTCTACCTGTCTAGCTATCTGTATCCCGACTACGATTCACGCCGGATCCACTGAACAAATACGACAGAACTTTATGATCCGAGGAAGGTTTATAGGATACTTTTTATCTCACTCATTATAGGAGTTTTCGAGGGAGAGTAGTCAAAGTCAAATTGTAAATTAGCCTATAATTCATTCAATCAACGCGTAGTTGGATTTTGTTCATTCATTTTTATATTTGTACCGAAGCTAATAGCTTTACAGATTGTCTCTTAATTTTCCAAGACATAAACGACCTTCCAAATGGTTGCAACGGTTGTAATCGTCGATTGTGTGGTTGTGCCTCTGCCTACCTCTTCGGTAATATAGGCATGAAGACACCCTTTTTTATTTATTTAATTGAAATCGCATTAAAGCATAAACATCTAATGTAAATACGACAGCAAGAAACCCACTATAGCTTATAAGACTATAGATTTTATGTGTAGTTTTTATCTATTACGAAATTGGATTATAAATCACTAGATGACAGGCAAATTTTATGGATGGCCAGTCCTTATTGGTTTTAAAAAACGTTTCTCTGAATCGGTCACGCGTTATGTAACACCGTGTCATCGCGGCCTTGGCCAGAAGTTATAGGTTTTTTGTCTGTAACCTTTTTCTCGCAGTCAGATTTAAATATCTACCAGATTTGCTTATGATTGCTTTTTCTTTCTAAATAACATATATTGTGTCTAGTATCTATTTTTCTCTTTAGTTTTGTTACGTACAAAGTTGTTATGTTCTTACCTTTAATTTTATTTTGTAATTTTTAATTCGAATATCTGTCTTTCCTGGTTGTTTGGTAGAGATTGCTTTGGGCGGTAAGACCGCCATTTGTAATTTTTTTTAATATTTTTGTTCTGTATATTATGTTTGTTCTTATATTGTACAATAAATATTAAATAATAACATCAATAATTCCTATTGTAAGAAAACTTCCAAAAGTCTGTCTTTTGAAAGTGCGTCATCATCTTATTATGTAGATATATTTTTGGATCAGTTAACCCAAACTTTGAATCAACGATCAAGCTTCACGCTCATATCCCCGAAAAGGTAAGCAGAGGAACAACCAGGGCACCCATGACTAACCGAAGACCCTAAGTCCCACAATGTGATAGGTGGCAAACCCATCGCCAACCGGGAACATATCCAAGCAACATTTTTTTATTAGAAAATTGGAATAACCACATTTTCTTTTCCCAACCCGGGAATCGAACCCGGGACCTCATGAAATCAAGTCCAACACCCGGACTGCTAGACCACAGAGGCGGCAATTAATTAATATCAATATTATAATAGGGGCTCCACAAAGATTAAAACATTGGTTGTAAACATTGGTTTCCAACCGTCTGGAACGTAGATTAATTAAAAAAATTAATTTGTTTCAAAATTTCCACCAAAGTCACCTTTGCGGAAAGCGTGATTGAGGCGTAATTACAACCGTCTGGATGATGCTTAAAATAAAGTAAACTAAATATTTAGTAGGTCAGATGTTGGTTCCCTATCTTAACGAGTTGCAGGATACCGTTCTACTTCCAGGGGTCTTGTTGGCAACAACCCATTTAATTACAGCTTACAAGGTCAAGCACCTATCTTTTTTACAGGTCCAGCACAGAGAAAACTAATAGTTTAGAAATAAAGCGACAGTTAGACGGCCAGACAGACATGTCGAATTTACAAGGGCTTTTTTGCCAATATTCTACGGACCTTAATTAAATCGTACCTACATAAAATAACTAAATTAAGGATTGATTCTAATCAAAAGACTGAGGTCTTTAATAAAAATCCGTATCTAATTATTAAGCTACTTTTACAAAACTGTGATTAAAAGCTAACAGACCCTTAATTAGTTTAAGTAATTAATAATTTACAAGATCCAAGATGAGGGATATTTAAGTATAAAATAAAAAGCTATTTAGTGCCTTGTAAATAGTTTTAAATCTATATATATAAAAGAAAGTGGTGTGAGTTACACTATTTATAACTCAAGAACGGCTCAACCGATTAGGCTGAAAATTGGTGGGGAGGTAGCTTAGAACCAGGAGAAGGACATAGGATACATGTTATCCAGTCCGATTATGAGGGAACTGGGGAAAACAACATTTTTATTTTCCCCATACAAACTGAACGGGCGGAACAAAGTTCGCGGGAATAGCTAGTTAAAAATAATTTTAATGTAGCAAATCTGCGAAAAACCGACTCCAATTATTTCATTACCACGTCGCGATTTGTTCATTCTTTTTTTGAAAATAGTGATTTCGAAATGATCCCATATTATATAAAGATCCAAAGATCCTACATATGAGTCGTTTAAAAAATGTACAGTTGAGTAAATAATCTTCTCTTTTTGGAGTCGATGAAAAAGCGAGATAAGTTGTAAATAAATAAGTAAGTATTATAACCCCAAAGTAAGCAAATTATATGCTTGTTTAATAGTTGTTAATCACATGATACACAGAAATACTTATATAGATACCAGAGTAAATTTAATAAACACCCAGACCCCGAAATGCAGACATCTAATGTTCGTCACACAAATGCCGGTTCACACCACACAAAGGTTCGATACACGACGGGGGCACGTCGTGTATCGAACCCAAACCTCCCGGTTGGTCGATGTACACTCGACCAACTAGGCAATCAATAAGACATGCAAAAATGATTATCTGAATGTAGATTACGCAGTATGATTTGTATATCTTGATTCTTAACATAGGCCACGGATCTTAAGAATATACTGGAAAGAGATAGAAAATTAAACTCGTAGCCAACGCAGAATATTAAAACTGCTACGTCTGCGTCTGATATGGATTTGAAAAATACTGTCAAGGGAAAGAAGAGGCAGAGGAAGATTCAGAAAGAACTACATCAGTGAGATAAAAAAAATGGTATCATGTCTAACCAAGAGATTTCTTTTATGCGATTTTTAATTCGCCTGTTCTGTTAGTCTAGTGCATAAGCGCAAAATGCGGCGAAAATGCAGCGATATTTTTTTAAAAAACTACGAAACCATAGTATTACAAAAAAATTTAAATGCTAAGTTCAAAATTGAGTTAGCAGAAGCGGAGAAATTTCGTTGGTTCACAATGTAGACATTTTACAAATGGACTATAAAAACCCATAACGTTATCTTCTAAAAATAAAAAAAGTAAATGCATTATAAAATTTATTGCTAAGGCCAAGCATACCATTTATAAGTAATTTGTATTTTAAACGACAACAATTTATTCAATTTGCCGACTTATGTGAGCTATAAAACTGGACTCAAGGTCGGTATTTACAAGTTAAGGTCTAAGACATAATCATTTGAAACTAATTGTGGGATTTGTTTTTGTGAAATCAACTGGGCTAGGATGCGTAAGACATGATTAATAAGAAGATAGGATTAATAAGAGTAGACAAAGTTTGTCAAATTTTCCCGTTGGGACTAGAAACACCAAAGCTAAAAATGGTGCGCTGCCAAATTGGAGTCGCGATGTCAAGCTTCGAGCAAAAATAAGTTTACCATCTACCTTATCCCCCTAACTTGAAGACATCAACGGCAAACTCTGACGTTATGGCGGCAGGAACAGGCAAGGTGGTGGTACCAATCCGGGCAAGTCGCTGCGAATCTCTACCAGCTGGTCAGATGTCATGGTGTAAGTGACGGTAAGCCTATGCTCGCCTTTTACGAGCTGTCTGGCAGGAAGGCGGATGGTCCATTCTGCAAAGGAGCCCGGACCAAAAATGTATTTACAAAACATATTACAAAACATTACTAACATTTAGTATTATAAAAGGGCTAAATATAGCTATGTTAGCCTTTGAAGATTAGTCTACTAATTGACGAGAAAAGCGCTTAATCTGTGGCCGGGTATAAGACCTGCATTTGAAAGCATAAATGTAGATCTTTATATGACATGAATATGAAACAGGATCAAAAGCTTTATATCGGTCAGGCAGTAATACTAAAAATATGACATGAATATTATCTATAGGATCAAGATCTTTATATCGGTCAGGCAGCAAGAACTAAAAAAGGTTAGTAGAAATAGACAGGTTTTAATGTTTTCTGCAAGTAGATCTATATCACTATGCTTTTACAACCTTGTGGGTAAGGATCCGTTTTTTGAGAATCGATTAAAAAAATACTGTGATAACTGTTAAGCATGCCCTCCAAATTAGAAGAACGGACTGCTTATTAGATACTAGCTGTTGCCTGCGTTGTTAATAGTCTCACAGGAACATCCTATGTGCCAATCCAAACTACCCTCTATGTGTGTGCCAAATTTTATTAAAATCGATATAGCAGTTTTTGCTTGAAGGAGTAACAAACAAACAAACATAGAAACTTTCGCATTTACAATGTTAATTTATCGGAATCTGGATTGTTTTATTAGTAGTTTAAGTTACCTACTAGAACTTACTTCAGTCAAAACTAGGTGCTAACGTGCTATGTAGAATACCACTCAGATCAATACCACCGCCTTACCTATATCGCCTCTTTGGTCTAGTGGTCCAAGTATTGGACTTGACTTCATGAGGGATGACTCGGGAGGGGTTCGATGACCCGGGATGGGTTCGAATCCCGGGTGGGGCAACAAAAAGAAAACCGGTATTTCAAATATTTTTTTTAAATGTAGCTCGGGATTGGATATGTGCCCGGTTGGCGAGCTTCCCAAATTTTGGGACTTAGTGCCTTCGGCTAGTCGTGGGTGTCCTGGTTGTACCTCTGCCTACCACTTCGGGGATATGGGCGTAAAGATACATACTTAATTACTTACTTATCAATATCACTTTGCCCAGCGCCACCGCCACATCAGTATCCACGATCGTGTTCCGTCTGGAGCGTAGCGTAACGGCAGACTAGTACCCGTGACTTCAATCTCAGGTCTAAAAAAGGTCCCCAAGGAAGCGACAAAGTAACATCTATGGTGTTTATAGGTAACGATTTCCTCAGAACGCAGTGGGATTGTTACCAATTCATTCGTTTATTTGGTAAATCATTATGCTCTCAGTAAATAAACAAATGATTAGGTAATAGTTGTTGATACTCATAGATGTTAATTATGCTTTATAACCAGACGAACCTATACTAAAGCAAACCTTACAGCATATTTTCTAGAAAATTCATATCAGTATAGAGGCAGATATAGAGAAAATCTCTTTAAATGAGAATATTGCCACCTAACCCTAGTTGGCTGAAAGAAAGCTTTGTTACAGATAAGCTCGCTTTTATAGCATAAAAATAAGTTATACTTAATGTATTCTAGTAACATGTGTTTCAATTTCATTTTCTTCACAAGCCGGCTATAACTAGGCAAAATTTTTCTATACTCAAAGCTTCTGTGCAAAAATAAAAACAAAAAATATTCTTTTTTTTGAAATTACACAAATTGATTTAACAGTAAGCAAATTATTTGCATGTGTAGTGGGTAAAAGTAAAATGTAATAATAGACTAAAAGACTACAATACCTGTGTTGGTTCGAGTCTTAGTGTAGAATAGACCATATGCCTATTTGTCAGCTCGTAGGAAGGGAGCATAGCTTAAATGGCTGGGACCCACCTTTATTATTCCTGCTGCCATTGTGAGTGTCATTTTTTGGGTACCCTCTAAGGTAGGGGCAGTCGATATACTTGCACTGTTGCACATCAGGCATAAAACCCCGGCCGCAACAAAACAGAGACGCATCAATTATTTGTATAGGCAACAGTTCTCTCTTACTATTAGGACTTTTGTATGACATGTATATACAACACAAATATTTCCCCAGTCGGGAAACGAATACGAGCCCTGCGACTAATCGTGTTTAGGCGTGAACGGTAACCGCTTACGGCCAATACGAAAAACCTATCTACAGATAAAGATAGGCTAGATATATATGTTTCTGTGTATATATGTGTTAAAGTATATGTAAAGTATACTATACTATAGAGTCAGTCCTATCTTTAGTCTATTATATTTTTATTATATATGTGTACTCGTACATTGTTATAAAATCTTTGTTGTAATTATATAGTTTCAGATTATATACAGGTAATTATGTAGACCTATTAGATTATTGTTATTATTATTAGAATTACCTTCGGTATTCTATTTTTAGTTTAGTTTGAAAATTTAGAATCTTCACTGTTTTTTATTAACTGTAATAATTTTTGTGTTGTTGCAAAATGTGTTCTTTCTATTATTTGTTTAACACCCCACGTGTGGTTTTGTCACCACTGCCCACTGTAAACTGGGAGAAAATGCTTTTTTGGCATTAAGTTAGCCTTTGTACATTAATTTTAGTGCGATAAAGGATTAAATAAATAAATAAATAAAAATAGCAGCGGTTACCTGGCAACTGATCTAAAATATCTCGATCGATTATCTTAGATAGATTATAAATGTTGGCCGTTAGCCAACGAGATGCTCGAAAGGATAATGATATAAGAAAAATAATAATCTTGTAAAAATTGCAAATTGGTATTCGAATTTTAATACCTAATCCTAAAGGCTCGTTATAATGATCTTTCATTTCTGAATCCTTGAATTTCCCCAATCATCCGGTCTGAATAACTTTATATTACTCATTCTTAAAATCCGAATATGAACCAACGTGTTATAAAAACCACAAAACGAAAGCGACAAGTCATCAGAATCCGGTTTTAAACACGTGACGGTCTAGTGGTCAAGCCCTACCGGACGCGAGGAGATACGGTGAAAGAAAAGGGTTCACCGCCTTGCTCTACTTAGGGATTCGTTTACCGTCAGTTTTTGTTGAACACCTTTAGATATAAGTGGGATGGGGTCTGGGTAATCAGTTAGAGTGCTCGATTTGAGATACAAAATAGTGTATAAATGAATGTGTTTCAGAAGGTTGTTAGATAATTTTGATTCACATTTTTTTCGCAGTTTTACCGTCGCAATTAAACTACAAAAAACTTCGATTTTAATATTGATAATATATTAATATCGCCTCTGTGGTCAAGCGGTTTATCTGATGGACTTGACTGTATGAAGTCCCTCCTAATTTTTTTTAATTCAGTTAAAAATTAAGATTTATTTGAAGACTTGTTATTATTACTAGTTGTCGCCCATTGGTCGAAATTGGACCATATTAAATTTTAATATCTCGTTGCTAAGAATGCCATCTTCATTTCTCAAGACCAACTACTATGTTTCCAAACTATATGGCGCGCCATGTGTGATCTTTTATCGTTATCATCAATATTGTTTGTGTGTGTCAACTGAGTGGTAGACTGGGTAATTTTTTATTTATTGATTTAATGTACTTTATAAGTATTATTATTGAAAAATATTAGCATTATGCATTTCTTCTGCACATAGACTATAAATGTGGCAAAGAACAATGGCCAAATTTGTATAGGAGCTGGACCTGACTTTTTTTGCCATGTCCCAAAAACGGCTATACTTAGATTGTTTATTTTTATGTATCAAACACAATCCTGTTTGAAAATTACACCTAAATAGCCACATTTTTTATAATCACGTCAACTGAATTTTGAGGTTAGAATCCAAAATTACCTTTACGCGACTGTGGCGTAGCATAAAAGTGTAATTAGCGATAATTGGGAAAGGTAATTAGCGATCCCGCTTTTATCTATTTTGATTTCCCTCAGAGAATTATTAAAAAATAATGAAATCTGTCATGTGTAAAATCTGTCAAAGTGCACGTTACTCTTATCTGTCCATCAGACTCCAAAGTTCGATGGCAAAATAGTTCATCTGTCCTGCCGGCTCGTGGAGTTTAGTTTGCTTGGAAAACAGATTTTGACCGATAATTTAATGTAAATTCCTATTGCTCTTAACTTACATGAATAGTTTAAATAACAAGAATGACATAACATCATAAGTAAATATGTAGTAACGTAATGCGTATATAGTAATTGAACTCAATTACAGTTGAAAACTAGAAAAATATAAAAACATATAGTCTTTGATAATACTTGATTTCATACGAAAAATGTGTAGTAAAAAGCTACAAAAACGAAACTAAATAGAAAACTTTTTTATGGCTACGTAAAAAAATATTTCTTGTGTTTTTAAAACCTTAAAAAATAAGGGAATTTTTGATATATAAGTCTTATTTTGACGCAATCGTTTCGCGGTCAGGTACGATTTGGCCATCCTTCTTTTATGCTCCTGCGTCAGCGCAATTTCCGTAAAAATGGGTCCAAAGTATTGGCATCACGTATTAATATATGGATAACCTAGTAGATGTCCCGGCGAAGTACGTTCCTTCCGTACAGTTTGGGAAATAATGAAGTTTTATTCCCCTTATTTTCCCTGCAACTTTCCTGATTTTTCTCTTCATAAGAACCTTACTACTAGTACTAGCGGACCGCCCTAGCTTTGCGCGGTTATTAAATATACATATAAACCTTCCTATTCAATCACTTTATTTATTGAAAAAAACCGTATCAAGATCCGTTGCGTAGTTTTAAAGATTTAAGCATACAAAGCGACATAGGGACAAAGGAAGCGACTTTGTTTTATACTATGACGTCGTGTTATGGCATTCTTAGATATACCATAAAAGTTACTGATGCGTCGCTATCTTTTAGCCAAGATCTGAAGTTGCATGTGCAAGTCTACCGCCTACATTGATATAGGCTTGTATACTTGCTCCTGGCCAACGAAACGTTCAACAACGAATAATAATTAATTTTAACACATATTTATGTAAATTTTCACCAAAGAAAGTTACCGTAGCGTTTACATTATGAGTTAATTGTTAAACTCGCGTCAATTTTGCTACTTTTATTTGTAGAAAGTTCCAGCAATATTCCGCGACAATGAGTCAGTACTCAGCGGTGCGACATCAATGTTGCTACGCTTCTGATTTCTATAACAATTCGAAGAAAGAAATAAATGAATGTGCATGACTCAGCTATGACCATTCCATCGAAGGTAAGTACTAACTAGCTTGGAAAATTAATTAAAACATTAAAGGTTTCTGTAACAATAGCATTTTCTTTTTACAGAAAGAAAAATAATGAAATGCAGCTATTCAGATTTCTTGCGAAGTAGTGAGTATTTATTTTTTATAGTAGTTAGTAATGTTTTTTCTGGGATTTCTGTGATGGGATTAATTCTTATTAATTTGATCGCCTCTGTGATCTAGCGGTCGTGGTGTTGGACTTGACTTAATGAGGGCCCGGGTTCGATTCCCGGGTCGGGTAACAAAAAGGGAATGTGGTTTTTCCAATTTTCTAATACGAAAATTTTGCTCGGGATTGGATGTGAAGGGGTGCCCAGATGGCGATAGGCTTACCACCTATCACATTGTGGGACTTAGTGTCTTCGACTAGTCGTGGGTGCCCTGGTTGTGTCTCTGCCTACCTCTTTGGGGATATGGACCTGAAGATACTTTTTTCTTTTGAATTTTAGCCACTGCCTAACCTAATTCTGTTGCCATAGTCCTGTTCCGTGTTGGAGGCTAGGGTAGCCGGTAGACTTGCACACGTGGTTTAAGAACACGACCAACGCGCCGGTAACATCTATGCCATCTATAGGCAACAGTTATCTGTATAGTATCCAAACACTGTTGGATAGTATAAAGGGCTTCAAGAGCGTTACATGTGGATTTGATAAGTGTCGGTTTGAGATAGGTTTGCCTTTTCACAGCCCGTGGTTGTGAAAACCGAGGGTTGGCAGAAAAGTAAAAAGAAAGGGGATTGTGGGATACAGTTTCTTTGGCGAGTCTTGAGTTTACTAGTTGTACCTCTGCCTACTGCGGAGATATGGGTGTGAAGAAAAATACAATAGTTAGAAAGTTGAAATACAGAAAAAGATATAACCTGCGGTAACTAGTTGATGTGGTCATTCGTGGAAAATTACGAGCAATCAACCATTGCCGTTAAAATGAAACAAAACATTCATCTATTACATTTCTCAGAGCTTGACTTTTTTATCTGATAGTACCAACCACACAAAGCTGTCGTACCAACCACAACTAAAAATAAAGGGAATAAAAAGAATTCATTGATACAATAAATGTTAATAAATACCTTCTATACAGTGTTTGTCCGGGCTTCTTTCCTGCCAGGCAGCTCGTAAAAGGGGAGCATAGGCTTATCTTCACTACCACCTTGACACACATAGTTATATATGTATACAGGAAGCGTATAGCATACAGGAAGGCAGAAGTCTATTCTGCAAAGAAAGATGTGTAGAATTCAAGTAGGTATCTTCATATGAAGTAGCCTATGTCACTTTCCAATGTCCAAACTATCTCCGTACATAGAAATTAAATTGTTGGTATGTCATGTATGATATGTATGAGAGCTGGGTATGTAGAAAAAAGCATCAAAGTTGAATAAATGCGGTCGAAATAAGAGCACTACGGAAAATCTGTGATGTAACGCTTTCTGACCGCATTCGTAACAGTTAGATCCGAGAAAGAGTGGGATTGAAATAAGGTGTTGGTGTTAGAATACGAAAGGGCATGCTCTGCTAGATCAGACATGTCGAAAGAATGACAGATGAAAGATTGAGAAAGTAGACATACAATGCAAATGTAGATGGCCTGTTTGTATGAAAAGAGTTATTAATGTGAAAGAAGCCGTGATCGGGATCATGAGGTTTGGAATTCGATACTCTCTGCCTATTTCGTAAGGGACTTGGCGTGAAGATATGTATAAAAATTAAACCATAACCCTTTCGTTACAATTTGGAAAAAGAACCAACAAACACTATTTTACATTTACAATATGAATAATACAGCTGTTAAAATAATTATACTATATGTTTTTATTAAATGTACATTAACTTGTACATTTATTAAAAATGTAACTGAATATTCCCTTAGGCAAAATGTTATATTTTGTTAATATTAAAAAGGCATTGAACTCCGGTCACGTTATGTTATTTGTATTTTGTTAATGAGAACATTGGTACCGTTTTTAGTTTTTAGGGTTGCCTAGCCGAATAGCATTAAATGGAAGATTCTAGATCCCTGTGTTGGTCCGGGTCCGCTAAGTAGAATAGGTTATCTGTCTCTCTACCAGGCAACTCTTAAGAAGTAAGCACAGAATGAAATATGAGTAATTGCCAACAAAACCAGTTTTTCATAAATGACTGTTACAATAAAAATAAAGTTGCCCGGGATTGGATATGTGCCCGGTTGGCGATTGATAGGGTTGCCACCTATCACATTGTGAGACTTAGTATATTCGGCTAGTCGCGGGTGTTCTGGTTGTACCCCCGTCAGTTATATGGATGTGAACATATTTACTTACTTAATCAAATGAAAGTTACGCTAAATTTATGTTTTCGTTATGTGTTCTTAAATATTCTGATGTAGCAGTAATTTAACATTTTTTCTATTATACATTATACCTACGACAATAATTAATACAACCCAAAATATAATCAATATTTTTTCAGCCGTTCACGCAAGATAAAAAGAAAAATTATATTCTCGTATATTTAGATATACATATAAAAATACAGTTGGTGTTAAATGTTCGTAATTTACTGTTAGGTAAGTTACTTTACCTTAAAAGCTTTAAAACATTAACATTTTCCGGTAAACTTGATAGCTTAATTGTAACAGATTAAATGAGGCTTAGAAGTGGTACACAGGTAATTTTAAATTTTATTATAGTTTTTATTGACCGGATGCATATCCTTTTATTAATTAACCGCCGCAGTGTACGATCAGCAACAAATAATTATTATTGTTTTGTATGAAACTAGCTGTTGCCCGCAAGAACATTTTTTCCATATAAAACCTATCCTATATACCAAGTTACCCTCTATATGTCTACCAAATTTAATGGAAATCGGTTTAGCAGTTTTTGTCTGAAATATTAACAAACAATCACACAAACTTTCGCAATTCTTGCAAAACAGGATTGACATTGATATTTAAGGTGTTTCCATTCAAAAACCGACTCCAACTATATCATTCCACGTCGCGACCTCATCGATGATGATTTTAACATAGACAAAAATGTATGCATTTTTAGATACCTAACTTAAAAAAAGCAAGTCATGGTAAAATAATATGTGACCACCTAAGAATCATGATCTATCTTTCTAAATAATAACCATTAAAATCTGTCGGTTAAACACTGAGTTATCGCGTAACAAACTGATAAACATACAGTCGAATTGAGGACCTTATCTTTTTTGGAGTAGGTTAAAAATGAAACACTGTTTGTGTTTATTTCTTTATCCTAACTATATGTCCAAACGATATCATTTAGGCGACATCATATCATGTATCTAGATATAGACAGACGAAATGATATAGGCTACTTTTTATCCCGATATATATAACACTTAACAATTAAAAAATGTATAGCCCCGACAAAACCAACTTATAATAATGCAGCTAAGAACCATCTCAATATCAGCTTTCAAACACAAAATAAAATCGTTGCATCCAACTTTTTATGTTAATAATAATATAATAATTAGCCTTTAATATTTTCAACAACCTATCTTAACATTCTTCTCTTAAAAAGTTACATATATATTTACAGTTATGTTATTGGAACCCCAGATAGGGTATAGGCCTCTTCCAGCTTATTCCATTGTTCTCTGTTTCTTGTTTTTCTTCTCCATTCTTTTCCTGCTGTCTTGATTATAACGTCGATCCATTTTTTTCTTTAGACGACCTCTTTTTCTTTTGCCCATCGGCCCTTTCCATATCGTTGTTTCTAATGTCCCTTTTTACGATACTGGAAGTCAAACAAGCAGATGGATTTTCTGATGGCTAGAAATTCAGACCGCTTAGTGACACCAAAGATGGTAATGGTGCGTTGCCAATCTGAAGCCGGGATGTTAGGCCTCGAGCAAAAGTAAGTATACCAGCTACCTTATCCTCCGAACTACAAAACGTAAAGACAAGCGCTTATGTTATGGCACCAGGAATAGGTTAGGCGGTGATAGCGATCCGGGCGTGTTGCTGCCAAACTCTACTACCTAATCAGATGTCACGGTGTTATTGAAAGAAAGCCTATGCTCGCCTTTTACAAGCTGCCTGGCACAGGAAGGCAGATGGTCTATTCTGCAACGCTTCTCATCAAACGTTCTGATGCCAAAAACAGACAGACAGATGCATAGACAGACAATCAGACAGACAGACACACACACACAAATTTTTAATATATATCACAAAGATAAATGTAATTAATCCTGCACATTGGTACAATATATTTCGTTGATATAAACGGCGATAAATGTTAAGTACAAAAAATGCTACCGACGATCGCTGCCGCTCCGTCTACCGCTACATCCCAAGTGCATCGTTAAAGCTCGCTATCTGATTACATTACCGTATCTGTCCTATATTTTTATCACCTTGCGTATTTATGGCAACATTTTTAACAAGTGCTTAATTTCGGCTTTTTAGAATATTAGATGGTTAAAGAATAAGAACGAAATACGTTTATTGCCAAAACATGGATTAAACACAAGTTTGATTAATCGATCCTATCCTATCCTGAAAACCTATCCTAGGTTGCATATCCATAAAAATGATGTAAAGGTTTTTACTTTTTAGAATTCCAGAAGGTCTTTTTATAATACTAGAAGGTTAAAAACCAAGAATAAAATACATTTATTGCCAAAACATGGATTAAACAAAAGTTTGGTTAATTGGTCCTATCCTATCCTGAAAACCTATCTTAGGTTACACATCCATACTAATGTTATGAAGGCGAAAGTCTGTATGTTTGTCTGTTGCCACTGATTGTGTCGATATGCTAGATAAAGATCCGAGTTAAAACAAAGGTTGCGTTTTTTCAAATATTATCCCCCAAGGAATATTAGGATGAAAGTTTGTATGAAAATCTATTCTACGCTGACGAATTCTCTGATTAACAGCTAGTTGAGTATAAACTTAAATTACTACAAGAAAACTACCAAGCACGCAATTGTTTCAAAGGTACGAGAAAACCATCATCTATAGGTACTACACTGGTAGAAATCTTGAATGCATCATTACAAAGCTGACCTTGAAGGAAACTTTGAGTCCATATCCGATTACTATTAAATTTTAATTGAATTTACGGTTCAGACGGATGTAAGCCAATGTTTACAGCCAGTGTTTATAACCGTCTGAAACGTCTTTTATATTACATATACAAGTTGGCAATATTGACCGTCAGTACGGTACACAATAGTAATAATATGTTATAGCGACAGGAATAGTTAAGGCAGTGTCACCAACCCGGCCTGCTGCACACTACACAGCACTCTATCTACCTGGTATTTTTAAAATATACTGACAAGTGTTGTAATCGATAGAAAACATATACAAATTTAGTGTACGTAGTCAATAGTACAATGTTCTCATACCTTTGGGGTTACTATTGGATCTCGATTTCATGCAAATTGAAATTGGTTACTGATTGTAATTGTAATAGTTATTTTAAACTAACCCGGCTTAATTCGTATCGCCTGACAGTATTAACAATTTGTACATGAGCAAAACTAAAGTATCGTTTTTCCTATTTTCCTTGCAATTTTCCCTGATTTACTCTTCACATTATGATCTTCTCTTTTTCTCCGAACCGATTTTATAATATAGAACTTAAGGCCCCATACTCAGTCAGCCAGAACAGCCAATCACCGCACTCCCCCGTTCCATGATTACTATGAAATATTGCGCTCTAAACTTTAGAGCACAATAGTCTAAAGAAATCGTCTTAAGCGACAAATCACTATTTTTGACACTATAAAAGTAATTTGAAAAAAGTATAAAAATTGAAACACTTATCTTTTAGGTATAGTACTTATCTATGTTTATGTTAAATCTGGTGACGATATTTTCATAATTGAAGTAGACAGTTGGGTTTTGCTTTCAAAAAAGGGTTAACTTTTTGATTTTTTTCTATCGAACAAAGTGGAATGAATCGTGTTTTGGAAACACTAGTCTTATAAAGCATATTCATGTTAATCTTGTGTATTTTTGTCAGCAAGATCCATGATTGCTTTGTATGAAAAAAACATTATACTGCTGACGTATTTTAGCGTATATGGACCGTTAAGGCGTGATGCGATGACCATGCGACATGTGCATTCATTTTTATAAATATAGAAGATATAGATATAGACTACTAATGAAACGCTCGTTGACTTTTTACAGAGAGAATATTTTATTTAAAACCGAGGGTACAAAGACATCAAGTTTAACAGACAATACTATGGCAGTTTACAGATAGTGGTAACAAACATACAAAATAGATGTCGCCACTCTGTACTAAAAAGTGTGATTTCGTTATAAATTTAACAACTACGGTATACATATATTAGAATTGTATGTCTAGCAAGAAAAAAGTGGCGTTTTTAAAAAGTCAACAAAAATCTAATGACAAAGAAAGAGGCATTTATTTTTATATGTACAGAATTATTTGTTATTTTTAGTGATACGCTATACTAAAGTATTTTTGGTTGAGCGTATTAAGTTATCCAATATCAAAATATTTAAAAAAACAGTCACATACAGTGAAAGGTGTTTCTAAAATTTGTACAGTCCAGCATAAATGCAAAAATAAATGCAAATGAACTTGCATTTGCGAGTTCGTTCGACTTCACTATTCGAAGCTATAATGTCCGTGATAGAGGTGTAGCTGTTTAAAACTTTGAGCTTACGTAAATAATACGAATTGTAGCTAAAAGTTAGCAAAAATACAAATGCGTTGTCACGTCTCAGTACGTGTGTCTGGAATAAATTTTACATTGTATCAAATTATCCGACTTTGCATTTTATAATGAAAAGAATTTAATAGGTATAACATGAAATGTTGAGCTTTATCTACATCTGGTGTAAATACTTGTTAGCTTGGTTATAGCGTGATTTTATATACTTATCAATCAATCAGTTAATTAATCAGTACATAAGGTATATACAGTATATAAGTATACAAATCATATACTTACTTATATGCCTTGCAGGATAGGCAGAGTGTATTTAGTGAAAATTTCATATTCTGATTATCTATACACCCCACTAACTCACGTTAAGCAGAACCTGTGGGAATGATGTAGTTAGTCTGATCCATTTTTAAAACCGAACAGAATTTTTTAATCATGTCTGACGTCTACCGTCTGACATCGGACCTGATTTCTTGAGGTCCCGGGTTCGATACCCTTATCGGGCAAAAAAATAATTAAAAAGTGTATATTTTTATTTATTTAATAAAATATCGTTGCTCGCGGTTGGACATTTGCCCGATTGACTACTGTTTGCCACCTAGGTACCTATATCATTGTTTGACTTAGTGTCTTCGGCTTTTTGTTACGTAGGCGCCCTGGTTGTGCCTCTGCCAACCTTTTCGGGTATAAGGACGTGAAGATGACAACAAAAAATAGATGTGTTATACGTATTACGTACTTGTATGTATGTCATCATAGCTACAGAACTGGTGAACTGATTTCGGTGGGGTTGTTACGTTTCAAAGCTCACGTGATCGAGACGGTTTTCAGCTACATTAAGGATAGACATTATGGGGGATTAACCATGTTTAGGTTTAAATGATAGAGTATCATGCTGACTTGCACATTTGGCCTAAACCAAAAACCACAGTATAAGTACTCACCTATAACCTTTAGGGTGTGTATATGTATATAAGAACCATCAGAAGCCATATCCATGGTATTTGTCTCATCGCTTCTGTGGTCCCGGGTTCGATTCCCGGGTCGGGCAACAAAAAGAAAATGTGGTTTTTCCAATTTTCTAATACAGAAACGTTGCTCGGGATTGGATATGTGCCCGGTTGGTGATAGGCTTGCCACCGATCACATTGTGGGACTTGGTGTCTGCGGCTAGTCGTGGGTGCCCTGTTGTGCCTCCGCCTACCTTTTTGGGGAATATGGGCATGAAAATACTTTTTGTGTAATTAAATAAAAGTACCACTTCCTAAATGGAAATCTAGTTTTTCCATATAGTGCCTAAAACTATTTCATTATCTGAAAAAGCTAACAGTTGTTTTACGCTGTGAGTAACAAAAACATTTTATTGCTTTGTGTACGAAAAACATTTTACCTTGCGTAAAGGATTTTAAATAAAAATATCTTTTCATGGAAAAAGGTTGCCTACGTTGGTAAAGGGGTTAGTATCTGTAATATAATTCTTATATTAAAAAACGTAGCCCGTTTCCCGTGTTGGTCCGGGCACCTTTGCAGAATAGACCATGTGCCTTCCTGTGTCAGGCAGTTAGTAAAAGGCGAGCTTAGGCTTACCGTCACTAGCACCGTGACTTCTGACTAGGTGGTAGAGTTTCACAGTGATTCGTCCGGATTGGTACCACCAGCGCTTGCCGTTGATGCGTTTCACAGCGTAAGATAGCAGGTAAACTTACTTTTGCTCGAGGCCTTACATCCCTAAGTTTAGCAGCACACCATTACCATCTTTGGTATCTCTAGGCGACGTGAATAGGCAAAAAAGCCTAATAAAATTCCAATACTGGCTTGCCATAATCTACACCTGTATTCTAACATACCATCCATTTCAAATGCACAATGAGTCTGACCATCTTACTAACTTAATGTATGTATTACAGTCTGGTCTGAGACCGATGTTGCTAGTTTTAAAAAAAGATTTAAAAGGATTCCGCCTTACACATAACCTGCTTTTTCTTAGACTGGTTTAAAAAAAGGATATTTGACACTTATTTTGTATAAAAAAGACGGGTTGCACTCCGGGAGTACCGGCAGTAGTGAAAACTTGAATATTAACATTGTACATTTTTGATATTTTGGAATGGTTAGGGAATAATTTTGCATGAATTGCTTTAATTATCAGTATGAATGTACTATCATTTATGTGGTATGATACAATAGTCTTGTGCTTAATCGGACATTTTAAGGTTCGCACTGTAATCGTACAATCCGTACTTAATTAGGTACATAGGTATATTATGGTAGCTAGGTACTATACATAGCTAGGTACTAATAAAGCTAATAAGGTGTTTATTAATACTGTTAGTACCTACCTATTAGTACTCTGTGCTATAATACCATGAAACTTCAATACGCTACCTACTAGTACGGCCACTTCATAATTTAGGTACCTCTATCAGTTAAAATAGTATTACATATGAGATAAAATATGATGAAATATTTAATTTTTTAAACTTATACATAATTCAATTCAATATAACATATATTTTGTGTATATCGATTTTCCTTCTACTATTATTTACGTTGTTAAACTTACAACTTTTTCGAAAACTGTTAGCTGTTTCTTCACAATCTTCACAAACTTCTTCACAATGTTGTACTGTAATTTCTATTAACTGAGAAACTGCGATATACCTACAAGTCGGAAACAAATTAAAAGACGTTTTACTAAACTAATATCTATTTTATCTACCACAAACTGCAAAGCATTCAAAGCAAGAAACAGTTTACACTTTACAGTACAATTATTTAATACTTCAGATCAAATTATTACGAATCCTATACTCTTCGGAAACGTTTTACTCGTATTTTAGATCTCGCGCAAGCGCGCTGCGCCGTCTTACGATCTGACGATGTGTCGAGAGTTAAGAAGTTTTTACCCATTCCAAAAAAAAGTGCGCAACGCCGCTAAAGAAGTTTTCACTTCAAAAACTTTTTGCTACTCTATTATAAAGTTTACTAGAAAAAATTAAAGATTTTTCAAATTAAAAGAATTTAACACTTATTTTGGTACCATTTCACTGACACAGTAAAAATATAGAACAGTAGGTAAACTACCTATAAACTATCTAAACGGTACCCTCACCACAGAAACCTAAGCATCGACGAGACCGCTAAGTGGTTTTCGTGGTGTAGCACAAGCGAGTGCCTCGTTAAGACGAAGAGTCACATTATTATTTGACCGCCTCGTTGGTCGAGTGGCTAGCATACACGCCTAACTACATCGAACAACCGCAAGGCTCGGGTTCGATTCCTGACGGGAGCAGGCATTTGTGTGATAAACATTTAGATGTCTGCATTTCCGAGTCTGGGTATTTTTTACATTTATTCAGGTATCTATTTAAGTATTTCTTTATATTAGAATCGTTGACTAACACCCATAACACAAGCATATAATTTGCTTACTTTGGTTTTACTTTGATTCAATTTGTGTGCTTGTCCAAGGATATTTATTATTATTATTTGTTTCTGCCAACTTTTTATGAATGCCACTAGCGTATTCATCTCTTGCTGGGATTAACCAAAGTTATGAGATTACTTAAATTATTTGTAAACTACAGAGTTATTATAATTCGATTTCGATTTTCAATCCCAACACTTTATTGAAGTGTAAGTATTTAGTATTTAAATGCGGTCGAAATGAGAGCGCTACGGAAAGTCTGTGGTGTAACGCTCGCTGACCGCTTTCGTAACGGTGAGATCCGAGAAAGAGTGGGTTTGAGAGAAAGTGTAGGTGTTAAAATGCGAAAGAGCATGCTCCGCTGGTTCGATCAAGAGGAAAGAATGACAGATGAAAGATTGGCAAAGCAAATATACAATGCAAATGTGGATGGATGTAGGTACCGAGGGAAACCAAGATTGACATTCCACGATCAGATCACTTGGATATTATCCGAGGGTGGTGTAATTTTATTTAATTATTTATTAATTAAAAAGTGAAAAAAAAATATTTTAATTAAAAAGTGTAAGGGTAATGAAAATGAAGGAAGCCAGACAGGTTTTTCAGGATCGAGAGGTCTGGCACTCGATACTCTCTGCCAATCACGTAAGGGACTTGGCGTGAAGATACGTGTAAGTATTTTATCAACAAGGCTGTTTTCATACTGTGCCATATTTGTATTGTAGCACTGGCGGTCTTTAAAATATTTAATTATGTAACAGTAGGTACCATTTTACGCCAGGTTCTGCAATTAGCATTTTTATTGTACTGTAAATTCTCTTTAATGTATTTACACTTAAGATTAAATGTAAATTAAATATTTCTCTAAATCATAAAGGTATTTAAAGGTACTCATAATAAAACTAGTTATTCCGCGTGGATATTCCCGTGTATTGTTATATTTTTTGCCTAAACAGTAAACCTGTTTAGATTAGGACAAAAAGTAGCCTATGTCATTCACAAGCCTCCTAACTATCTCCACATACAAAAAAGTAACCGTAAACAAAAACACTTCTTTAAAAATATTTAAGAAAAAAATTTAAAACGAGCTGTAAAAGACCTAATCGATAGTAAACTTTTTTTGAAGTGAAAACTTTTTTAGCGGCGTTGCGCACTTTTTTTGGAATTGGTAAAAACTTCTAAACTCGCATCAGGCCACGTGACCTGATCGAAAATTCGTAAGACGGATGAAGAGTAAACAGTCGGCATGGCGTAGGAGAAGTAGTACCCTCCTCTCTTTCTACGGCGCGGCGAAAATGTATGCCTGCGCCTGCTGTTTCGTTTAGATGGCGCAGGGCGTTTGCGCGAATGTTCGTGTTGTCATGTTTGTGTACTGTAGCGCAATAAATGAATATTGTATTCTACCACATAAATGAAAGTACGTCCTTTCATACTGATAATTAAAGCAATTCGTGCAAAATTATTCCCTAACCATCAGTTATCAGTTCTGCCGGCACTCCCGGAGTGTAACCCGTCGTTTTTTATTTGAACAGCCGACCCGGCGAACATCTACTAACTATTCGCATGGATGGAAAGCATTGTTTCTTGCATTTTCATTGCAATTTTCTCGGTTTTTGATTTTAATCGAACTTTCTTCTGACAATAGGCTAGACAAAAAAAGAGTTAGCAAAATTGGTCCAACAATTCTGGCGTGATACGATGACTACAAGAGATGGGGATTCGTTTTTATATACTACTCTGTCAAGGAATTACAGGGAAAAGATCAATAATACACAAACTGTGCTTGAACATTTGCTCTTTCAGATACGATACACTTACCTGTCTCCTCTTATTTATCTTTCGACTGTGTGGTCTTGCGGCCTGGCGTCCGACTTGAATCCTGAAGGTCACGGCATGTACTATATCGGGTAACAAAAAAATAGAAAATACATATTTTAATTTCCTAATAAAATAACGTTGCGTGGGATAAGATATGTCCCCAATTGGCGATAGGCTTGCCTCCTATCACAGTGTGGGACTTAAGTTTCTTAGCCTAGTCGTGGGTGCCCTGTTTGTGCCTCTGTCTACCCCTTCTGGGATATGGGATTCTGGGATACTAGTACTAGATACACTTACGACAACGAATAATCCAATCATGAAAACATTTTTAAACGCTGTTTCCAAAATTGAGTTCAGTAGGGTTACTCTCGAAGCTCAATATTATGCGAATTGGAAATTGGAATCGAGTAGGTATGTCATTTTAGATACTTTTGAATACAATACTGGCGAATTGTGCCCGTGTTGGTCCGGGCTCCCCCGTGTTGGTCTGGGCTCCTTTGTAGAATAGACCATCTGCCTTCCTTGCCAGGCAGCTCGTAAAAGGCGAGCAAAGGCTCACCGTCACTAACACCGTGAATTCTGACTAGGTGGTAGAGTTTAGCAGCGACTCGCCCGAATTGGTACCATCGCCTTACCTTTTCCTGCCGCCATAACGTCATGACGTATTCCGGTTCGGAGGGTAAGGTAGCCGGTAAACTTACTTTTACTCGAGACCTAACATCCCGGCCCCAGGTTGGCAACGCACCATTACCACCTTTGGTGTCTCTAGGCAGCGTGAATTTCTTACCATCAGGAAATCCGTCTGCTTGTTTGCCTTCCAATATCATAAAAAAAAAGGATTATTAACATTTATTTTATCGTTAACAATGAACTCTTTTATCAGATTCGTTGAATTTATTTGTAACTCTTCAGGGTTTCTCTTGAATCTCGAATTCTCGACGCCAATTCTCATTTTGATTTGAATCAATGTTCTACCGATTGAAAATGGAATAATTTGAATTTAGCAAAAAGAAAGAAGTCAGCTGGAGCCATATCTGGTGAATGTGGTTGTTGCTCGATGCTATTTGTTGAGTGTTTGTTCAAAAATTCGTTTAAAATAATGCCTTTGTGCGGAGACGCATAATTGAAGTGCAAAATCCAAGAAGTTTGTTTCAACAAATCGGACATTTTTCTTCGAATTTGCTCTCTTAAACGCCGCATGACACTAAAAATATTCTTTATTTCCCATTTTACGTTGTGTTATTAGAAAATTAAAAAAAACACATTTTTCGTTATTAGACCCAGCAATCGAACCCGGAAGCTTATTAAGTCTAGTCCAATACTAGACCACAATAATAAAAAAATATAAAATTCTGGCTCACTCTCCTCCACAGTATTCTGAATCGATGGAATATTTATTTTTGGAAGTAGTTGTTGGCGGGATTAAAATTTTACTAGGAGCCATAT
>NJDD01000602.1:145906-179602 GCA_002245505.1 Calephelis nemesis
TATTTATTGTTAATCTGTAAGTTTTTAAGTGTATTTAACAAAATATGTGCACCACCTGTAAATTTAAGTTTCTAAACTGTTAGAGGTTAACTAGTATAGAATGCTAAATAGCGTTAAGTGTAACCTTTGTACTTAGTTGTGCATAAAATTAAATAAATAAATAAATAAATAATAATAGACAAATAGGATTATGATAAATTATGATAATATTGACTCTGATTTACCCCACGTGATGCCGGGATGCCATCATACATATCATCTTGAAATGTAAAACAATTTAAATAATCGTTTTGTTAATACCTTATGAAAATTTCAAGATATTCATAAAACGGCATGCGCCGCAGGTTCGGTCATGTGGAAAGAATGACAGATGAAAGATTGACAAAGCAGATATACAATGCGAATGTGGATGGATGTAGGTACCCGGGGAGACCAAGGCTGACATTTCACGATTAGATCAATCGGATATTATCCGAGGGTGGTGTCAAGAGTCTCCGAAACCGGCGTGTTTGTATGAAAAGGGTAATGAATGTGAAGGAAGCAAGACAGGTCTGTCAGGATGGTGAGGTCTAGCACTCGATACTCTCTGCGTACCCCGTAAGGGACTTGGCGTGATGATATGTATGTAAGATATCACATAGCATTAAAACTAACACTCACACAAATGTGGTGAAGAAATGGAGAGCTAAATACTGTCTAGAGATACATTAATTCTTAATTAACATAAAGGTACATGCACACCGAGAATGAATAGCGTGATTATCAGTCCATAATTATGCAACTTGCTTTAATCAAGAATAAAATACTTTGTTTTCATTATTAAAACACTTAAGCGCAATATAACTGCGAAATCAGACTCCAATTATTTCAATACCACGTCTCGTTCAGTTATTGGACTTGACTGCATGAGTTCCTGGGTTCGAATCCCGGGTCGGGCAACAAAAAAAAAGGGTTTTTCCAATTTTCTAATAAAAAAATGTTCCTCGGGATAGGATATGTGCCCGGTTGGCGATAGGCCTGCCACCTATAACATTGTGGGACTTAGTATCTTCGGCTAGTTGGGGTACCCAGGTTATGCCTCTGCCTAACCATTCGGGGATATGGGCGTGAAGATACTTACCACGTCTCGATATGGTAATTCTTTTTTGAAACATAGCTAAAGATTCCGAGATGATCAAACACAAACTTTATCGATGTGCCAGTAGTGGTTTTAAACCACATTTAAGTTATTTCCTTGAAAAAATAATTGAAAAACTGCTAGTCAGATCATAATAAAATAAATATAGGACCTAGTCGGAATATTAAATGATATTATTAAAAAAAAGAACCATAATCATTGTCTTTATTATTATTATTAACTCTTTATTGTACACAATTGACATTACAAGAAAATACTTAAAAGTAAAAAAAAACAAAGTACAAAAGGCGAGCATTTAGATGTCTGCATTTCCGGGTCTGGGTGTTTGTTAAATTTATTCTGGTATCGATTTAAGTATTTCCATGTATTAGTATCGTTGACTAACACCCATAACACAAACATATAATTTGCTTACTTTGGGATTAGATTCAATTTGTTTGACTTGTCCAGGAATATTTGTATTTTATATTTATTAACCGTTATGTTACTTTGTTAAAAATGTGTAATGTTTCTGTCAATTATGACGTACTTCGTAGTAAGACCAGAGAGAGAGAGAGTGGTATTAAAAGAAAGTAGTAAGGTGTAGCATGATCCATTGATTCCGATTGATGATTCCGAAGATCACATCACGTCGCACAATACCTTTGTGGAACTAGTTACCAAGAGAGGTTCCAACCGAACGCGACTTAAGGCCCCATACTTAGTCAGCCAGAAAAGACAATCACCGCACTCCCTCGCTCCATGATTACTATGAAATAATTCGCTGTAAAATAAACGTCTTAAGCGACAAATCACTACTTTTGACACTATAAAAGTAATTTGAAAAAAGTATAAAAACTGAAACACTTATCTTTTAGGTATAGTACTTATCTATGTTTATGTTAAATCTGGTGTCGATATTTTCATATTTGAAGTAGACAGTTGGGTTTTGCTTTCAAAAAAGGGTTAACTTTTGTTTTTTTTTTCTATCGAGCAAAGTGAAATAAATCGTGTTTTGGAAACACTAGTCTTATAAAGCATATTCATGTTAATCTTGTGTGTTTTTGTCAGCAAGATCCATGATTGCTTTGAATGAAAAAATCATTATACTGATGACGTATTTTAGCGTATATGGAGGGTCCATAGAACCTTCAGTAAAAGAGGTTATAAACTCGGAAAGGTCGGTAACGCATCTGTGATAATCCTATCGTTGCCGATGTCCGTGGGTGGCGGTGATCATTTTCCAACAGATAAACTACTTGCTCATTTTCCTCCGCAATGCTTTGTAATGACCTAGATATTACCCTGCGATCGACTCGTACAAGGGATGGCAGAGAGACAAATGCTCTATTCTACTCAACGGAACCGGACTAACACGGGGAAATCCTATAGTAATATATATGGTTTTCATAGGCCACCTTATCAAATTACAAAAAATGTGTCCAACTGTACCTATAAATATTTCTAGGTCAAACAAATATAGCTCATGAGTATGACCAATTTGGACAAATCATCGCAAGTAGGACACATTACGTGACGAGTGGTAATGAGTCTCCGGTAAATTTAATGATAGTCTTATCTAACATTGTGGTTTGGTATTACTGACCAACTTCATAGCGTCAGACAGCACATTACATTCCCAAAGTTTAGTTTTAGGTAAGTTTTTCCCGGGTTCGAATCCCGGGTCGGGCAACAAAAAGAAAAATTGGCTTTTTCCAATTTTCTAATAAAAAAAATGTTGCTCGGGATTGGATGTGTGCCCGGTCGGCAATAGGCTTGCCACCTATCACATTGTGGGACTTAGTGTCTTTGGCTAGTCGTGAGTGCCCTGGTTGTGCCTCTGCCTACCTTTCGGGGATATGTGAAGAAGATAAATTGTCATCCCAAGTAATGTACTTTATTACACGACTACAAAAAGAGGAGGTTACTAATTCGATTGCATCCTTTTCTGTATATTTGTTAGGCGATTTCCTTGCCAATAATTAACAGATTTGGTTGATTCTATTTTCGTTTGGTATAAAAACATCCAGCGCGTCAGATAGGTAACTTACGGACATCCGGTTGTTTCGGACGTCGTTTAAGGACATGTTCGCGACTAACATCCGATCTAGATACGCTGTAAATTACGGCTTAAACCTCGTCCGTCAGCTGCGTCCGATAGTATGTTTCCAGCTTAAATCGTAATTATCTTGTTTCACGCCAGATTACGTAATAATATTTTAAACAAATTACCGACAATATTTTGCCCGTGACTAATAAATTGTACTGTAATTATTGTTCATTTTTATGACTTCCTTTGAGAATAAAATATATAAAGTCATAAAAATAGTTGTGACAAGGTAAATATACATATTGCATATTGTTCCACTGCAAGGTTAATGTTTGTTATAAGATTTATCTAACAATTACAAGGCAATTATTTTTAATTAAGTCTTTACCAAAAATGTTTTTTCTTGACAAGTTTTTATGTAAGGGCATTTGCTAATAGTAGACTCTTCATGACGCAGCAATATGACTATATCGCGGTATCGACTGTCAAGAGTGACGATAACTAAAGGCCTACCTAGGTCATCTTCAGATGGTTTTAAAATTGAATTAAGTATTTAAAGAGTTAGCTAAACTTTATAAGCTTTATATAAGAAATGAATTATTACTCCTCTTAGATTTAGAATAACATTTAGGAAAAAAAATCTTAGACGAATTTGTTATTAGATTTTAAACGGAACTAAATTCCACATGTCAGCTACTTAGTATATAAATAAATTGTAAATCGATTTTATTCCTTTGTTAGAAGCTAGTGAAAAGTCGCACAGAATAGAATAACAAAAACATAGAATAAACATTTTTGAAGTGAAACTTCTTTAGAATCGTTTTGAATTCAAACCGGATGCAACGGAAAAAACGACAGGTAAGAGACACAAATACAAAAATTTGTAGGATTATATATATTCAGCTCATTCTTTTGTCGATTTACTAAAGTTTCACTTCTATCGTGTGTGAATCGCACACACGCCTTTTTTTTTCTTTGCTGAAATATTTGACACAAATTTATCTAATTCCAAAGTCGGTGTAATATATTTATGTCAAGAGTGTTAGTCAATGATGCTAACACATAAAAGTACTCAAATAGATACAGAAGTAAGTGTAAACAACCAGGCCTTGAAATAGTGACGTCTTTGTTCATAACAGAAATGCCTGCCTTTGCTGGGAACCTGGATCTTGAGAGTAATTTGTGGAGTAAGGCGTTTACGCTAACCGCTCAACCCACAGTTAGTCATCCTTTCATGGACCATTGTATAAGCTTTTGCAATAAACTTCCCGATTTTATGAAAGACCTGCCACTAAATAAATTTAAAAAATGTGTCAATGTGAAATTGTATAAAAAGGTTACGTTGCCGTTGCTGAATATTTGTCGGATAAGAGTGCTTGGGATTAATTGCTTCTCATACCAATCTCTTACAAGTAATCATTTGTGATGTAATACTAGTAAATTTGTATAGAATAAGGAAAAAAAGACAAGCCCGCTGAGTTTGTAGCCGGATCTTCTCAATGTGTAGCCACGTTCCGATCCGGTGGTTGTTTTAGTATTATATAGACTCGTCACAAGTGCCTCTTGTAAGGTGAATGTGAATAAAAATGTATTCTATTCTATTCTATTCTGTTCACAGAATGTCAAACATAATTTCTATCTACGTATGTGTATTATAAAAATATATATATAAATGATTTTGCTTCTCAAATTAATTTTAACTACAAGTTAAGGGCTATAAATTAACAAGGTCTGTATGTACAGCCTAAAATGAACATTGTTTCTTGCGACCCTATTAATTGGACAAAATCTTAACACAGGCATACACAGCTGTGTTATTCAATATCTATTGAGACATCCCCAATTAATTAGAACATCCAAAATTTATAGAATAGTGTTTCTATAACGAAGATATAGTGGAAGTTCTTAACGTAATTATCATATTAAATTCAAACGTTCTTCACTCTGTTCTTCCTTATGGTAATCCAACCTCTCTCTTATTTTTCTTCCCACTTTGTACAGTCGTTGGAATCCATGAAGAAGAATCTTTTGTCATAAATATCTTTAACTACATACCTACAGCCGCGTTTCTTCCTTGAAATCTATTACCTGTTCGCGACTTCATGACTTTTGGCGCCATCTAGAGAAATCTGTTTACAATTTATTGAGTTTATCATTATTAAATTTCTTGAGTCTATATACTTCTTATAGTACTTTGGTTACAGTTGGATTAGAGAAACGTACAATTTAACAACTCGTTACTAACATTAGATATTTTATAACAATTCACTCATCGTGTAGTAAATACCTAGATTTTTACGTACGTAGATTATTATAGTGTGTGTGTGTAGTATTGGATTCATATTAACCATGCCAGATGCTTTTTAACAAGTGCCGAACACAAAATGCATGAGTAACAAATCCATAGAGACCTCATATGCAATTCATAGTACACAGATTGTCTGTGTTACCCTCATGAATATTAAACACTAATAAATTGGATACCGTTCGGGCCAAATTAGCCAACACCTTTTGTTCTTCATCCTTCATAGTACCATAAAGGTTACTTCCTGGTGCTTTGTGTACTAAATTTCGTACAGCGGACATTATTTGCACAAACAATTACGATGTACACAATGAACAAATGCATTTAATGCTTGGAATTTTAATAACATTTGTCAACTGTTTTTTTCGCAACGGTTGTTCATACTTTAATAGCAAAGTAAGTATCTTTACGCCCATATCTCCGAAGAACTAGGCAGACGCACAACCACGGTATATAATTATTATAAAATTCATAATAAAATCTAAGTCATAATCGTTTGGGAATACCGCCCTCGGTAAACCATTCCATATTCATACCATCAGGTCACCCGTGCGTTTGTATGTTGGCTTATCACAGAAAAAATATCTCATCTACAAAACTTAATGTTTTAGTTTGTAAAATTATTAGCACGCTATCGTGAAAATACCTATACTAAATTTTAAAAAATGTAATAAATAAACAATGTCAAAAAATCATTTTAAAAAATAAAGTACAAAATACATAATAATTATTAGTATTTAGATTGCAGCTAACATAATTTAAGCTATTAACTTTAAACTCTAATAAGCAACTTAAAAGCAGTGAAATACAAAACATAACAAAAGAAAGCAAAGACTAAGTAGGTGAGATCTAGGTCAATATAAAAAGGTTATAATTTGCACCACACATATAGGGTTGTCACTATAAGCAGCATCAACAAACATTTTTTTGTCTTACGAACAGAATTTTGATGCTGAATAAAAAATATTGTACAAGTAGAAACAATAATTTTATCACTGTTACAATTTTAAAGAAAAAATCTTTATGATAAAAAAGTTAGATCTCTTCCTCACTTTTCGTTAAGTGTATCATTGTTTTCGGAACAGAATTTTGATACTGAATAAAAAAAATTGGACAAGTAGAAAGAATTAATTTTAACACTGTTACAATTTTAAAGAAAAATTCTTTAAGATAAAAATGTTATATCTTCCTCACTTTTCGTTAAGTGAATCATCCTTAGTGCAAAGCTATTAGTAAAAATATTAAAAAATCTGTTTTTTCTTGATCCCCGTAATGAAAATTAGTTTTCAATTTAAACAGAAAGAAAGGTATAATATATTTATCTTCATCATACAGTCATTTCAATTACAAAACAACTACCTATTACTTTCCCTATAGATATGTTAACTAACAACAGAGAATTATTATTAGGTGTGCTTATTTTCGACATATAGATTAGGTTAAGTGGTAGCCCTACGCATACAAATTGCAAAGACCAAGGTCCGTGCTGAAATTATTTTAACAGTCATGGCTTGGTACAGGTGAATAATTTTAGGTCAAGAGTCTAAATATTTTAAACACACTTGGCTATGAGTGAAAATAGCAAAAACCAGAACTTTGCAGATTATCATAGTACATCTGGAAAATCTCCGTTCGTAGCCCATAATAACGCTATAATTTGATTTATTTAACCGCCTCGTTGGTCGAGTGGCTAGCATACACGCCTAACTACACTGATCATTTACGAGGCTCGGGTTGGATTTTCGACGGGGGCAGGCATTTCTGTGGTGAACATTTAGAAGTCTGCATTCCCGGGTCTAGGTGTTTATTAAATTTATTCTGGTATCTATTTAATTATTTCTATGTATTAGTATCGTTTTCTAACCCATAACCCATAACACAAGCATATAATTTGCTTACTTTGGGGTTAGATTCTATTTGTGTGTCTTGTCCAGGGATAGTTATTTTTATTAAACTGCTCTTTGAATCCATAACAATATTATAAATACGAAAGTTTATCGCTCTGTTTATTTGATACGCTTCTTAAAGATTACCGCTAGACCGATTTCTATGAAATTGATAAGCGATATTAGAGATCTGAGTTCAAACTAGTACATTAAACCACCTCCCGAAAGACTATAGTGGGGGAGAAAGTTTGTAGAAAAATTTATTCTATTGACGAAATTACGAGTTTAAAGCTGGTAACGAGCAACAATAAAGCTCTAGTTTGCTAGAAAGTTTGGAAACCCTTAAATGTCGATAAACTGCTTCTATGACGCTAGTTGTGTTTGTTATAAGTTACTAACTGTTGCATACGGCTTCGCTTTCTTAACATTAAGTAAGTAAGTAAGTATCTTCACGCCCCTATCCCCGAAGAGGTAGGCAGAGGCACTACCAGGGCACCCATTACTAGACGAAGACACTAAGTTCAAAATAATAATAATAATAATGTTCCACAATAGGTGGCAAGCCTATCGCCAGCCGGGCACCCATCCAAACCCGAGCAACATTTTTTTATTATAAAATTGAAAAAAACAAATTTTCTTTTGGTTGCCTGACCCGGGAATCGAACCGGGAACCTCATGCAGTCAAGTCCAACACGTGGACCGCTACACCACAGAGGTTCTTAAAGGTATTTCAGTTTATTTATGTCTTCCGCTGGAACCCATTGACATATTGGTAGGATCATTTAAGCGCATTAAAATTGCGAAAAACCGACCCAATCATTTCATTACCACGTAATGATTTGATAATTATTTTTTTCAAAACATGGGATCTGAGATGGTTCCGCAAAAACTGATTGAAAGTAAAAGAGTTATGATAGGTGGCAAGAGTAATAAGTAATGTAAGTGTAGAGTAACAAGTAAGAGTAATGAGTAGTGATAGGTGGCAAGCCTATCGCCAACCGGACACATATCCAATCCCGAGCAACCTTATTTTTATGAGATAATTGGAAAAACCTCTTATTAACAGAAGACCGGCCTGTTTAATTGTTATCTTATAAAAAATCATAATTGAATTCATAATCGCCTCTGTGGTCTAGCGGTTCAGTTGTTGGACTTGACTGCATGAGGTCCCAGATTCGAACCTGGGTTGAGCAACAAAAATAAAATTCGATGTGTTCCCGGTTGGCGATAGGCCTGCCACCTATCACATTGTGGGACGTAATGTCTTCGGCTAGTCGTAGGTGCCCTGATTGTGCCTCTGCCTTCCTCTTCGGGGATACGGTGAAGATACTTTCATAGTTGAAGTCGTTTTTTCTAGTTTTACTACGCTTAAGTTATTAATAAATCCTAAACAAATTTAAGTGTTAAGATATTCAAAATGTGTTAAATATGCCTTTATTATTTATCAAGCCTATTCTGCAGTCTCTTGTATCTCCGATACATGTTTAACACAACAACGCTTTTAAAACTGTAGGGTTGCTTTGGTAATAAAATGTGTTACACGCTTTTGCCCTATAAGGAAACCTTTCACAGCTTTCACTATACAAAATCGCTTAGTAAGTCACAATATTCACGGAATGGTTTATAACCGCGCCCGCTGCGTTTTTGGGAGGTTTTTTTTTCTTGTAAAAATGGCTACCAAAAAAGCTAGAATTATTTATTCATTTTTATTAAGCACTTTTTTCCACAATATACCACATATCACTTTTCAACCGATCGGTTACATTTCTACGCAATTAAGATAAGGAAATAACTTATTTTTTTCTTTAAACTACCTTTATATATACCTTTATACCTTTATTTATAAATATTGAAGAATTATGTCGAATCTTATTAATATATGAATACTGTACCTAGTAAGCGCCCCTGATGATGCTGTAATAAACAAAATCGGCATTTTATTATTACGTTGATATGTTAAAGTACAAGTGCTATTTAAAAAGTGTGTACAAAAAACTACTTTTAATAACCACTAAGTTTAAGCGGAGTGAGCTTGCATCCGTCTTTTGAAACTCTTTTTAATTAACTTGCGCTAAAAAATTCCATCCTTATTTTTACATATTTGACAGCCTCGTTGGTCGAGAGGCCAGCGTACATGCATGCGGCCTTACTCTACTGACCAATTACGATCGAATTCGATTTCTGAACATCTAGATGTTATCTACGTTTCTGGGTTCTGGGTTTATATTTAAGTATTTCTGTGTATGTTATTTAATTATATGTATGTTATTTAATTATATGTATGTATGCAATATATTTGAGTATCACTTTACATCACAAGCTTAAAGTATGCTTGCTTTGGGACTAGATCCAATTTATGTAGTTTGTTCAAGGATATTTATTTTGGAATTAAATGGAACTTGAAATGAAATTTATTTATTTGCTGAATGAATTGACATGTGTAAGAAGTTGTTACAAAAACAATTATTTTAATTAACATATTCTACAACATAGTTGTGTGCATTTAACTACCACCGTTTCTAAGGCTAGGCCTATATGAAGTTTTCGAACCTTCGTGATCCGCTTCGCTTATCAATTTAATAGTAGCACCAGTGCTTTCATAACACAAGCATAGAAATAATTTTTTTTGGAGATAGGTTTTATTTGGCCATCTATATTTATTTAATTTTATGTGTTTTATTTCAGAAATCTTTACTTAATTAATTAACATAAATCTTTTTTTATTTAAAAACACGAAATAAAATGTGGGTCTTAAATTAATACACACTTTGCAGACGCTGCGAAACCGCGGCTGGAGACGTTGATAATATCCCCGTGAATTTTGACTTCATGTTTAACGTTAAGCTACCTTTAATGAACGGTCAGTCCTATGCAAACATATTACATAAGACAATATACATTGCTGAGCTCATAATGGATATATTGAACCGTATACAGAATTCCCAATTATGGAGTGTACAAATGGTTATTACAGCCTTTTACCAAAGAAAAATCAAATTTTTATATTATAAAGCAAAGGAAAGGTACTAAGGAGTAAGGAGACTTTATACGAAAATGGCTTTAAACGCCATCTACTTTTGGAATTAGTGAAACATACAATAAGTGTGTTTCACCAATTCATTTCTAATGTTTATACAGTCTTCGTGCCGGGAAATCTATTTGCAAGTAAGACTTCCTATAGTACGAAAAAGTAGGTTTTAAATACAGGTAAAAAAACTAACATAATATTCCTGTTTATTAAAATACATTTCGATAACCAAACTAGCTTCAACTATTATATTTATCTATAATAGCCTTATGGTATTAGCAGATGGAGCATTGTGAAGAGGGTAAAACTTTTAAACTATTTGATGAAAAAAGTTTTAAGGGAAAATGGTGCTCATGTGACCTAAATAGGATAGAGATAATTATTTTTGTTATTATAACAGTGCCAGGTTACGGGTCAGACGATGTACGAATGAGTGGAAAATATTAGGTATATAAATACAAATCTTCATGCCAATCCCCTCGCAATATAGGCATTGAGTATTGATTGTAGGCATATAGGCATTGAGAATATGTCAAGATTCATACAGATCTGCCTAGCTACATTAAGTACTGCTTTTATTCAATACAAAGCAGGAGTTTTTACAAAAGTTTTAAAACTTGATCATCAGGATATTTATTAGAGAAAAAAGAGTTAGTTCGTCGAGATACCTAAGAGAAAAGTTGTGCACTATAAAGTATAACTCAAAAATCATTAGTTGGATCATGATAAAACTAATATGGGCTACCACATAATTATGTCCTACCTTTCTAATACAGAAATAACAAAGTCATTGGCAAAAGCTAATAGGCCGAGTAATATACAAAAAAAATATGAAAAACACAATCGAATTGACAACCTCCTCTTTTTTTTGAGCTTGTTAAAAAGACAAGCCCGCTGAGAATCTTTTACCTGATCTTTTCAATTTGTAGCTGCGATTGCGCATGCAAGCACGCACTCACGCACGCATGCACACACACACGAACACATTTATTGTTATTTTAAACTAAACGGCCATTAGACGACACAATGGTGGTAATTTTGTTGCGCACTCACCAAACAAATTTTAAGTTATTTCTGTTTTTTTCAACGAAAGTAACAGAAAGAGACAAAACACTTTTAGTGGTGTCAAATTAGATCGTACACGTCATTTATACAAACGTTTAAACATTTAAACGTTCACTCGGAAAACGTTGATTAAAAACATCATCACCATTTGACATGTTCGGACTAATCTGACATATCTGAAACGTTCCATCTCTTTTGCTTTTGTTTCATTTGAAAGAGATAGCATGCATATAAAATAAGTTTGGTTTGTACATACATACATTCATATCTTCACCAAGTCCGTTACGAGGTAGGCAGAGAGTATCGAGTGCCAGACCTCACGATCCTGACAAACCTGTCTTGCTTCCTTCACATTCATTACCCTTTTCAAACAAACACGCCGGTTTCGGAGACTCGTGACACCACCCTCGGATAATATCCGATTGATCTGATCGTGAAATGTCAGCCTTGGTCTCCCCGGGTACCTATATCCATCCACATTCGCATTGTATATCTGCTTTGTCAATCTTTCATCTGTCATTCTTTCCACATGACCGAACCAGCGGAGCATGCCCTTTCGCATTTTAACACCAACACTTTCTTTCAATCTCACTCTTTCTCGGATCTCACTGTTACGAATGCGGTCAGCGAGCGTTACGCCTCAGATTTTCCGTAGTGCTCTCATTTAGTTTGGTTTGTGAACAGCAAAATTACCACCAATGAAATAGTTGTAACTTTTCTTTATAACTGCGTTTAAAATATTAACAGAAGATCCATCACCTTGTTACCCGCTTCCTTAAATATTATAAACTAGCTGTTACCCGCGGCTTCGCCCGCGTAGTCTACTAATTTGATAATTAGCTCGCAAACACTGCTCGTTAAAATTTTAAGATAAAATGTAGCCTAAGTATATCGCTATCCAAAGTTTCATATATATTTTTTTATGTTAAAATCAATTTAGCAATTTTGCCGTCAAAACTGAACATACACTTTCTCTTTTCTAATTTCACCTGAGATAAATAGTAGGAATGCGTTATTGTCTCCACAGTTTTATCTGCATTTCGGCAAATCCTGTGAAATTAAACTGTATAGCAAGTTATGGAAACCTCTAACAGATTTTTTTCGAAATTTTAGAAATATACATATCGTCTCTGAGGTCTAACCGTGCGTCTTCGGAATGACTTCTTGAGATCTTGGGTTTGATCTCCGGTCCGGTCAACAAAAAAACACAAATAGAAATTGTGAAGTTTCTATCTTCTATCTGTCGTGAGCGCTCTGGTTGTACAGTTAGGCAAAACTAACCCTTCGGGGATATCTTCAGGAACTCACATATTTAGAAACTGTAGCAACAAAATTAAACTCTTCAGCTTTTTAGTATTAGTATGAACAGATTCTGCGATAAATTTGACCTTGCACAGAAAAATGTCCTAGCATAATTATGTGTCTACCTACTCTAAACGACGTCATTTGAAAACAATTATTGCTTTTGCGCATATTGCCTAAAATCTTCGAGATTCATAAACGACGTCATTTGAAAACAATTATTGCTTTTGCGCATATTGCCTAAAATCTTCGAGATTCATAAGAATTGCACAATAAAAGAGACTTTAGCAGCTCAGCTGGTTCACCAAGCTAAGTAATTATACCTTCCATTAGCACAACCCTGCTTTTCATCTTTGAATTTTAAGGGATCACGATGCCAATTAAAATCAAAGGAGTATTTTTATACTGTAACATGTGATCATAATAGAATCCCGCATTAACAAAAACATTCCTATTAAACCTTCTGAAAATGATTTTACTTTTAAATATCTCCAAGTCCCTCAAAGATACTTAACGGTCAGCCTATTCCGCAAGACTGTTGAGTCTGAGTGGGGAGTGACCATTGTCGAATGCTAGGAAGTGATCATAATCCACAAAAACACTATTCTTGCCAACATTTTTTTAGAGTTTCCCTCCTTTTTACCCAGGATTTTATCATCAGATCCTGACCTGGTCAGACCATGGGACCATGGGAACAAAAAAACGATTTTCTATATGAGTATTCATCACCTCTTTTTACCCATTCTCCATCATTTTTTAGTGATAAAAAGTAGCCTATGTTCTTTCGTTCATCATAAAGTGTCTAAATACAAAGTTTTACTGTTACAGCTTTAAAAATGACGAATTTCCATATGAACAGTTATCCCCTCTTTTTACCCATTCTCCCCCATTTTTTTACGATAAAAAGTAGCCTTTGTTCTTTCGTTTATCTTAAATGTCTTAATACAAAGTTTCACTGTTACAGCTTTAAAAATGACGAATTTCCATATGAACATTCATCCTCTCTTTTTACACATTCTCCCCTATTTTTTGCAATAAAAAGTAGCCTATAAATTGTTCCTTAGGGTCTATTCTATCTCTGTACCGAATTTCATCAAAACCGGTTCACTGGTTTAGGCGTGAAAGCGTAACAGACAGACAGACAGAATTACTTTCATGTTTATATTATTAGTAGGGATTTTTAACCAATTTTGTTATGATTATGATATTAATATTTGCTATTTTACCATGTGTCATAATTTCTTTGTGTGTTTTTCGTTAATGATAAACTGAAGTACGTGGTTCATTGTTATGGACTTATGGTAAAAATTATTGTTAAATATTTTTTCTACGCTAATTGTGCCACCCCCGTTAACCCCCAGAGGGGTTGATTTTCAAAAAAACGCTTAGATTTGTATCCCATAATATGTATTGCAGTGCATTATTTCAGTGCCGAAAATATTTCAATAGAAATAAATTTACCAGACAAACTTAGCAACCCTCTTTAAACCCCAGTGGGGGTGAATTTCGGAAAACCATGAAATACATGTTTCATCATTTGACCTAAAAAGCATTAACTCAAAGTTTCGTGCAAAAATGTGCAATAAAAATTTTTTTTCTCATACAAACTTTACCACCCCCTTTAATCCCCAATGGGGGTAAATTTCGAAAAACCCTGAAATACGTGTTTCATCATTTGTACTAAAAAGCATTAATTCAAAGTTTCGTGCAAAAATGTGCAATAAAAATATTTTTCTCAAACTTTTCCACCCCTTTTAACCCTTTTAGGGGTTGAATTTCCAAAAAATAATATGCCTATGTCCTTCTCATGAATGCAAACTATCTACATACCAAATTTCAGCAAAATCGGTTGGGTGGTTTAGGCGTGAAAAGGTAACAGACAGACAGACAGACAGACAGAGTTACTTTCGCTTTTATAATATTAGTATGGATTAGCGATCTACACTACCTGCACTACAATACTCATAAACGGTTTTCCTTTAAAGCGCTAGAAAGTCAGAACCCAGTTCACTAGACTATTATCATATCAGATTTGAGTATTTCGCATAGAAATTGGAAAAGGATCAACTGTACGCGTCCGCCTTTCTCTGATCGTAGGAACTTTAAATGGCACTGCGAGGCCTATACTGCCTATGCGGTACATTTCAATTTATAAATTTTATCATTGTTTACGAATCGTACTAGATTTACCATGAATAAGTAACTAGCTGTTTGCCCGCGACTCCGTCAACGTGCAATAGTAACAATTATCAAACAAACTTTCATCCCCTGCTATAGACATTTGAGGGTTTCTTTTTTGAAAAAATGGTGGCCCATGTTTGAACTCGGATCTTAAACTATTTACATGTGCAACTTTATTATAATCAGATTAACGGATTACCTGTAAAAGCGTAGTAATAAAAAAATATTCCCAAATTTTAGGTACATGTACCTACAACCAGGACAAGGTAATTTACGACTCTATTCTGGATTTAAAGCAAAACAAAACTCACTCACCCTTCTTACATCTTTGTATAGTATGGATACTTACCTTTACGTACATTTATTATATATACATATATCTTCACGCCAAGTCCTTTGTAGGCAGAGAGTAACAAATGCCAAGTGCCGCGATTTACACTGACCTAGCTTCCTCCATACTAATTTCGGAGACTACGGAGACTGTCGACACAAACTTTGAAAATATTAGAGGTGGGCAACGCATCTGTACTCCTGGTGTTGCTTATGTCCGTGGGCAGCAGTGATCCATCAGCTTTCCATCAGTTGACCCACTTGCTCGTTCACTTCCTTTTATATATAAAAAAAGAGGTGGTCATGAAATATCAACCTAGGATTCCTAGGGTACCTAAAATCTTTTATAGTTAGATCTGTCTCGTCAATCTTTTATTTGCTGTTCTTTCCGCTACTACTTACTACGCCTTACTCACTTTCACACGAACACTTTCTTTTAATCCCAATCTCTCTCTCTTTGTCTCTCTCTGATCTCACTGCTGCAAATTTTATCAGTGAGCGTAACGTTACAGATTTTCGTTCTCTCGTTATTTACATTCATATCTTCACTCCAAGTCCCTTACAGGGTAGACAGAGGGTATCGTGTTCCAGACCTCACGATCCTGACAAACCTGTCCGACTTCATTCACATTCATTACCCTTTTCAAACACGCCGTTTTTGGAGTTACTTAAACTACTTTAAACTATTTTTAGTGCCAACGACAGTATTATAAGTTAAAATACCGCAAATAAGTTCTGGTAAATGATTGTAGCTGAACAAAAGGGTAGGCGTGACCACGAACTGCCTGCGTATATGCATTGCGCGGGAAGTTCAGCAATTTAAACCAACGAACCGTACCGACTGCATTGTATACGTTTAACTCTCTACTGTTTATTCATGATGTCCACTAAAAACGCCTTTTGTTTTTTGAATCTAAAATGACACAATTAGTTTACAAATATTTGTTTAAACAAAAAAAAAGTGTCTTCACGCCCATATCCAGGCACAACCAGGCATCCACGACTAGCCGAAGCCACTAAGTCCCACGATGTGATAGGTGGCAAGCCTATCGCCAACCGGGAACATATCTAATCCAGTGCAAAGTTTTTTTACTAGAAAATTGGAAAAACCCAATTTTCTTTTTGTTGCCCGACCCGGGATTCGAATCCGGGACCTCAGGCAGTCACAGGAAGCAGAGATGTGACGACCCCATCGGCTGGTAATTTAGTGTCTTGGGTTAGTGGATTCGACCAGGGCAGTCAAACTTTTCTTAGTGGAAGAATGTTGAGCAGCGGCTCGCGGGAAATGGATATTCATTTTTATATCTAGGATATGCAGTGTACCTACTTTAGTCGCACAACTGTTCCTTAAATGTTAGACAAATAAGAAAAAATAAACGATTGTTTGAGAGATTTAAATGTTTTAACAAAAATTTAGAAAAAAATTAAACCAACGAACCGTACCGACTGCATTGTATACGGTAAACTCCCTACTGTTTATTCATAACTAGCAGTTTCATGCAGCTTCGCCTGTGTAACTTGGCTTCTACTGCGCTAAGTAACTCAGGGATAATGTAGCATTCTAAAGGTGAAAGAATTTTTGAAATCGTTCCTGTAGTTTTGGAGCCTTTTCATTTCAAACAAACAAAAAATCAAATCTTTCCTCTTTATAATATTAGTATAGATGTCAACTAAAACATCTTTTGTTTTTTGAAACTTAAATGACACAATTAGGCCTCCACAAATGTTTCTTTAATAAGAAGCGACAGTTTTTTAAGTTCGGGATGTAACGACCCCATCGCCGGGTAATTTAATATCTTATGCTAAGTACTGGATTCGACCAGCACAGTCAACATTTCTAAGTTGTTGCCCGTGTTGGTCCGGGCTCCTTTGCAAAATAGACCATCTGCCTTCCTGCCAGGCAGCTCGTAAAAGGCGAGCATAGGCTTACCGTCACTAACACCGTGACATTTGACTAGGTGGTAGAGTTTCGCAGCGACTCACCCGGATTGGTACCACCGCCTTACCTATTCCTGCCACCATAACGTCGTGACGTGTTCCGGTTTGGAGGTAAGGTAGGTAAACTTACTTTCGCTCAAGGCCTAACATCCCGGCCTCAGGTTGGCAACGCACCATTACCACCTTTGGTGTCTCTAGGCGACCTGAATTTTTTACCATCTGGAAATCCGTCTGCTTTTTTGCCTTACATTTTATAAAAAAAGAAAGTGGAAGCATGTTGAGTAGCTATATGTTGAGTAGTAGTAGCAGTAGCTCGCGGGAAATCGGTATTCGTGTTTATGTCTAAGATAAGCTAATGAACCTAGTTTAGTTGCACAATTGTTTCTTAAAAGTAAAACGAATAAGGAGCAATAAACGATTCCTTGGGATATCCAAAATACAAATGTTAAATTTCATCAAAATTAGTTAAGCATAAACGACAAAGACGTTCTGCCATTTACCTTCTAGTTGACTGACATGCTGAGAGAGGGAGAACCTGAACTTGTTAAAATCAGATTGCTCAGTGTCGAGCATTATAACAGACATGCAAGTCCTTCTAGTTCATATAGGTTACACTGTTGGGATTGAATTCTTGTGCATTTACAATTCGGACGGATAAGAACTAAAACTCGGACCCTATGTAGTATATGTTTCCTGATGAATATAAGCGTCTTCAAGAAAAAGTGAATAAGCACACTTTAACTTAGTAGACTTATATCTTCGATGTCTTTATCACTTTAGCTTTATGGTAGGTACCAACTATAAAAATTAATCACCATTTGGCATTTCCCTTTGTCATCACTTAACTTTGCGTAAGCTATTGTTAGAAGAAGGTTCATATGAAGAAAACAACCGTTAAATACTACAAAAGCCAATTTTTTCCATATATAAACTATCAGTAGTGTTAAGAGATAAGAACGCCGGGTTAGATAGTCCTATATTTAAAAATGAATCTCCGTTTCCCTTGATCATTCAATAACTTGTGAACGGATGACCCAATTTTGCTAATTACTTTTGTCATGTTAGTTAATACAAAAGGTCTCATGGGAAAACTTTAATCAATATTCATAGTTAGTACCAGAGAACTTCTGTAGGCTAATAATTAATCCTAAAAATCGTTAAAACATTTTCAATTAGACCAAAAGGACTTGGAAACATCATCACAAACTTTCACTTTATTTATATTAATAATTCAGGCCGCGTTACAATATCTGTCCTTGTTAGGATATTCTAGAAAATGTGAAAAGTTTGAAACTTTACCGCCATTTTGTCTCACATGTGAAGCGCGTGTCGCTAGGGTTATTACAGAAATCACTTAAACGTTAGAGGTCGCAACCTAACTGTTACAAAAATTACAAATTTCGACATACAAGTGGCAACTTTACTCTTGAGACATGTTATTAGGTAACATAACGTCTTATTAACATGCCCATATAATCTGCAACGTAATTAATTAACTTCACCTTCAAACTCATAAATAAATAAAATGTAGGTTTAGATGTTTATGAAATTTATGACCTCATATAGATTGACAGTCATTTACTTTAGTTATTTGCATACATTTACATTTAAAGGATTGTGTAATTAAATATTCGATAGCAAAGATCCTTAAATTACCAGACGCAATTCAAATTTACAGTAATTTTACGCTCAATTTTTCGTATCACATTAATTGGTTATAATATCTCATTAAATTTAATGGCGGAATCTAAAAGAAAAGTAAATATTTACGTGTTTACAAATATAGTTCTGTTTTAGAAGCATGTGTCTTAGTGTGTATTAAAAGTTTTTTGTAAAGTCCTAACGTCAGCTCTAAATATTTTTAACCCCAAGATTGTCTGGCAGAAATCGCTTTAAAGCAATTTAAACCTCTTTGTGTGCCATGGCATAAGTTAAATATTATAAGCTATAGCGACCAATACGGTAAAAATGATCAATAGTCTAATATGTTTACCGAAGAAACAAATCCTAATATTTACACAAGTAAGTATTTACAAAATTCGTTTTTATGACATACTGTAACTAAATGTTGGTAGGAATTTATTGATGCGCCTCCACAACCTGGTGTCAAAGTTAGGATGACCTACACTATCCAAAGTATCTACTTGCTTTAAAAGCACTGATAAATTTTTAGTTTTTACAAAATGGCGAAGGCCTGGTACTTCACAGCTCTCGACAATTCACTTAATATGTATCCTGCATGCAATTGTTATTTAGAGAACAGCAAAATCAAGTTGCATGTACCTAATATTGAACTGAAGGCGTTGTCACATGATGGTAGAGTGCTATATTGTAACTCGCTCGAAGACCACAACTATAATATAGCAACGCATATAACATATACTCGTATGATGCTTCCTGCTAAACCTGTCTTATATCATCCAGAGAGCTGCCTGCGTTCGATACCTATAACATAAAAAACATCCATCAAAAATCAAGATAAATCAGAATTTACACGTAGAGTCCTCTGTTCTAAAACGAACCCCAGTCTTTGATTGCGACATGATTAAATTTCACTATAGCTTTGTGCATTAAGAAACTCGAAATGGAAAATCAATTCCGAGGATCATTAAGATACAAAGAAGTTTAGGCTCGCTGCAGAAATCTCTGGAGACAGACGCTGGACTGTTCTGATTGTTTCTATTTTTATTAAGATAATGATACCCATTGGGATGTTAAATGTTTATAGATTTTCCATTATTGTGAACTAGCGGCCTTCGCCGGCTTTGCACGGGTATAAAATATACATATAATACCTTCCTCTTCAATCACTTTTTCTATTAAAAAAACGCAACAAAATCCGTTGTGTAGTTTTAAAGATTTAAGCATACAAAGGGATATAGGGATATAGGATAGGATATAGATATAGGGATAGAAGACGCAACTTTGTTTTATACTATGTAGTGGTGATACCCACTGGGATGTTAAATGTTTATAGATTTTCCATTATTGAGAATAATGGTCAATTTACTAAATAATTCGAGTCTAGGTTATAAATGGACTAACGGCCAATATTAATAACCTATCTAAGATAAGAGATCGTACTATTTTTGATCAGTTGCCAGGAAACCGTTGCTACTTTTCAATAACTAATCAAATTTCTTAGCAACAAAACTCAAGAAGTCCTATATATTTTGTCTGTAGATACTAAGATAGGTTATTAATCCTATTAATATTTTAAATGCGAAAGTTTGTATGTATGGATGTATGGATGTTTGTTACTCTTTCACGCAAAAACTACAAAGCCGATTACGATGAAATTTGGTATATAGGTAGCTGAAGACCCAGAATAACATATAGGCTACATTTTATCCCGGAGTTCCCGCGGGATTGGGACTTACGCGGGTGAAACCGCGGGGCGCAGCTAGTATTGGCCATAAGTCTTTGCTTCGAAATAGCTTTTTTGTGCAATAACACAAGCTCATGGCTACACTGACAATAAGAGATATTCTTGGTGTTAGTCCAATTGTGCAAATCTACCGGCTCCTCTACCCTCTGAACCGGAACATGATGTCGTCATTATGGCAGCAGAAATAAATAAGGCGGTGGATCCCTACTAGGAATAGTATTTTATTTTTATGACATTGGAAGAAAAACCAAGCAGACGGATTGTTTGATGTAGAAATTCACACCGCTTAGGCAAAGTTGGTAATGTTGCGTTGCCAAACTCAGGCTAGGATGTTAAGCCTCGAGCAAAAGCAAGTTTACCGGCTACCTTATCCACCGAACCGGAACACATCAACGGCAAACACTGACGTTATGGCGGCAGAAAAAATCTGGTAAAGTAGATCGGAAGTAGAGTGGTACTAGAAGTAGTAACTGTAAAGAAAAAATCAATAAACGATTATTATTACTATTAAATATAATATCGGGTTTCTAAAAAACATACACTGTTTTTAAAATCTTATTTTCTTACAAAGAAAATATAAAATACGAAACATTTTATCTAATACTATAAAATCTGATAAAAGCTGTGTGCTTTCTCTCTCGTAATTTCTGCTCTTCTTAATCTTGAGTGGCAAGATAACTAATAGGTCCGTCTTATATACTTGATTACAGGACTTGAACGGGAATATAATGTTGGATTGGCTGAGCCGGCCCTGTCGCTGTTACTGAGTCAGCTGCAATTTGTCCACCCACTGTAACATAAATTTTACAATTGAGGAAATTAGTTTATTTAGTTTCGTTTTTGTTTTTAGATTTTATTATCTATATTACTTAGTAACTATGAATTATGCTGTATATGTCCTACATCCTGGCAGACATACGATAAGGATAAAGGTATACCTAATCTAACTAGGTATATCTATATATATATAAAAACGAATCCACATTTCACGTGGTCATCACATGGCGCCTGAATGGATGGACCAATTTTAAACCTTTTTTTATTGTGTTGGCTATTATTAGGAGAAGGTTCTTACAAAGAGAGAAACTAGTAAAATTACAGGAACACTGGTGAAGACAATGCGTTACCTAATCCATACAAACTTAACAGTTGTTAATTTCTAGCGATACGAAGTTCGCCGGGTCAGATAGTATCTATATATTAATACGTGATGCAAAAAAGTGCAGAACGCTAATATTTTTCAATAATAATGCTTATAAAGTACATTAAATCAATAAATAAAACATTACCCATACTACCATGTATTTGACACACACAAACCAATATATTGATGTTGATAATAAAAGATCACAGATGGCGCACTAACTACTCAGGAAACAAAGTAGTTGGTCTTAAGAAATGAAGATGGCGTTCTTATCAACAAGATATGAAAATTTGTATATTAAAATATTAAATTGGTCGAATTTCGACCAATGGGCGACCACTAGTATGTATAAATATATAAATCCCCATTTCGCGTGGTCATCGCGTCACGCTACGAACGAACCGAACAATTTTGATAATTCTTTTTTTTATATTGGCTATCACCAGAAGAAAGATTACATGAAGAGAAAAACCGGGAAATTGCAGGTAAAATGAGAGAAACGACACTTCAAATTTGCCCATAAAAACTGTTGGTAGCTTCTTAACTAGTTAGTAGAGTAACTGTTCATGTAAAGCGATATGAAGTTCGCGGGGTCGGCTTGTTTGAAATATATATTGTAGTATAAAATATTAAAAATCTAAGCAATCTCATGTAGGAATAAAACAAATCAAAACTAAGAGTAATGAAAACTAAGAAATCTATACTTCAATAAATCAGGTGTCTTTTGTAGACGTCTGTTGTAATGTAACAGATATATTAAAGAATAAGCAAAGTGCGTAAGTTTTTACAAAACATGTCTTTGAAAAATACCCCTACTGCGAAAAATATAATTAACAATAAGTTTACCTTTCATTATTAAAAGTAAAACGAAAATGTATCTTTTTACAATGCATCTGACGTGATTTATTTTACATCCATTTGGCAGTATCAAAATCGTTTTAAGAAACATTTAAAAAACGGATAATTATTTTTTATGTTGTAAGACAGCAAATAAGCATATGACTCTCCTAATGGAAAGAGACAACCACAGATGTTATAGGTGCTATCTTGTTGCCAGGTTGTTTGTCCTATTGTGCAACCGGCTAGCCTATCTTGCGAACCGAAATATTACAGTGTCATTATAGTGACAGGAATAGGAAAGACGGTGGATCCATATCCAGGCAAGCACAGCACTAGCAACAATGGTATTTTTAGTAATAACACTTTAAACCAATTATCGTCTCTTACGAACCTCTAGGTAGAGAAACATTAATTTTGCTTAACAAAGTTCGGCTTAAGTCGAATGTAAAACCTCGAAAACGTGATACGCAAGTATTCGTAGTTTAGAAGTTATGAAATGTTATAACAGTTGCACATTTACATGTAGAGAAAGGTGTGAAAAACATAGCTCTTGGAACCGGTTTAAATCAACCAGCATGGATTTTATGTAAAATTAGCTAACAGAAATCGAAACGCAATCAAGACGGCAATTATCTTTTAATCAGTTATTAAGTTGACATTTTCCGTGCTAAATTGTGACATAATGATAGATTAATCGATAATTGACCTCTCTGAGTGCGGCCGTTCGTGTTAGTCTAATAAGATCCAATTAAGTAAGCATAATATTTTGTTTGTTACAAAATACGGAATAGCAATTATTATACAAATATCGCGCAATTTACGGCACCATACAGATATTTCAAATTACATAATGGGAGTTCTTGGATCAATAATAAGCGACGGGGTTGTCGCTCCTTTTACCCTCTCGACAAAACAGTGCACGCGCAGACAGAACATAGGGCACGGGCAGACTAACGTTTTGTTAACAGTTAACACCGCAATCTGTCGCTGACTGTAGAGTGTACTGAGCATTTGGTAGATTTCGACGTTGCCCCAGGTTTTACTAATAAACCAATTCCTTGATTCTGTGGTAGCTACGGTTATTGGCCTGGAATGATGCCACTGGTATCTACTTTACCTTCTAAATGCGGTTTGTGATAAAAAGAGACAACGATAGACGTGGAACCTTTAAGTGCATGGATGATTTAAAATGTAAAAATTAAGTGGTTAAAGTGAAAAAGATTTCTAACAAGAAAGTACATATTTACAGGCTTATTCATAAACGTTGCTTAACTTTTAATCACCAATTTAAGCAATGCTTAAAAAAAATCTTATTCATAAACGCTATTTAGAGTTAATCATTTGTTTAAATATACTCCTAAATAGCTGTCACTTTAAGCAACCTCGGACCCTTGTTTAAAATTTTAATCAACAAAATGGCTGACTAAATTTCAAACAGCTGATTTTATGTGCATTGACAAAATGCAACAACTAGCCATTTAATATGGCTTATTTGTGTATTCTTATGATTTTTTTTATAATACACGCATTGAAATATTTTGATTTCGTTGAAGTGTGGACAAAATTGGATGGGATATGTTGGATTTTGGAACAATATAGGACTGTAATAACATGTTTTATTATGGAGATGGCCAATGACTACTACGAAGAAACGAATAGTTTTCCAGGGCATTTTGTTATGATATTGGAAGCATAAAAGTAGACAGATTTTCTGATTGTGAGAATTTCACGCCGTCTCTGACACCAAAGGTGTCAATGGTGAGATTCCAACCTGAGGCTGGGATGTCAAGCCCCGAGCAAAAGTAAGTTTACCGGCTACTTTACTCTACGAACCGGAACAATTCAACAGCAAGCGCTGACGTTATGGCGGCAGGAATATGTAAGGCGGTGGTACCGATCCCGGTGAGTCGCTGCGAAATTCACCTCCTAGTAAGTTGTCACGGTGCTAGTGATGTTAAGCCTATGCTCGATTTTTAGGCGCTGTTTAACTCCTGTTAGATGGTAAATGGTCTATTCTACTTTCTACAAAGGAACTCGAGCCAACACGGGGAACATATTACAGAAATGACATCATTTTTATATTTAGCTTAGTAACATAATATAGATGCATTAAAAACATTATTTTTGAAATGCAGTGTATCAATTTAAACGTTTTGTGTCTATGTTGCATCAACTTTATTTACTCTAATAAATTTAATTTTATTGTAGTACAATATGTACGAGTATTTTATTGTAGAAATATAAATACTCTTTAGCAAGAGGTTATAGATGTCCGACACCGTATTCAGAAACAACGATGTTGATAACGGATGACAATTGTTTAATCCACTTTTAGCAAAAGAAATACGCATACAGCCACATTTCTACCAAAACCTACCAAGTTAAGCAGTATTTAACTAAGCAATGTCAAAATGAACTTTATGAATAACAAATTTTTAAGCAATGCTTAAGGCTTAATCAAATGATTAGTTACGCAATGCTTAGGAGGTTACTTAAATATTTTTTATGAATAAGGCAGCTAATTTTTGACTAACCCATTCGCGTCATGACGTAATAAACCTTGTAAATAAAAATGTAAAATAAAATAATCTAATTAATATTACTGGATTATTGCAGCATTGTCATCAGTCATAACTAGGTGGTAAAGTTCTGCTACCGGCCGTAATGTGAGTGCTACCAGCACATTAAACTTGCAGACGTGTATCTATTTTTTGAAGTGAAACTTCTTTATCGGGGTTGGAAAAAAATTTAGTGTAACATTTTTTCGTTACGCCTCACATTTTTCCGTTACGCGCCATCTTTGTTCTTATCCCTACCACGCGTCACTCGAAGTATACGTTCTCCAGCGGAGTAGGGATTGACAATAAACTTTATTAAACCAATTTCCTTGAAGTTGTATAATATGGTAAATTATTTTTTGAAAAATAACGTCATAAAGAAGTTTCACTCCTTACGAGTGTACGCCAGTACACGCACACTTTTTTTTTCAAGAAAGTGACTCATTAGATTCACCGACAACATATATGATGTAAACAGAAATAGTTTATTGTATTGCAGTCGATAGGTGTGTCTTAGGATCAAGCCGCATGCTTGTTTGCTATCTAACAACAAAAAACATTTCAATTCGCTGCGTTTTGTGTAGTTTATGTGAGGGAGGCCTTAACATGTTCTGAATAATGGATTGTGTCATAAAATCATGTCTGGGCTATGGTCTGGTCGTGACTATTGACTGCGATAATCGCAAGATATTGTAAGTGACGTAATAATGACTCAGCGTTTATGGTTAATAACTAGTTTTAAACATATTTCTACCCGCCTACACACTAAAAGCTTAGTTTTTATACGTTAATGTAATAAATGGGACCTTTGTGAATCATAGAATTTCGAAGGAAAAGGTAGATAGATAATCTCATTCGTCGTAGATTTCGGATTGTTGTTTAAAGTGTTTTATTTAGAACACTTATCGACTTATTAATAAAGATAGACTAAAGTACTCTATGGTTTAAGTTTACATTCTTGTAGTGTAGTTTATTATAGATAACGACTCAATCAATATAATCTAGATTTAATTTAAATGGGTGATTTTCCTTAAACTTTATTTATGTGGAGTATTACTAGTTCTGCATTGAATCTACAATGTCAGCGTTCATACGTGAGATAGTGAAACTGATTGCTGCAAATTTTAAATCGTATTTTTATTTTTTTAACACTTGCCCTGTGCGTGGGATAAATTTCTATAAATTTTTAAAGAAAGAAAAAATTTCGCCCATGATAGGATTTGAACCTGTAACTTTTCGTCTCAAGCCGACGAATGCTCTAACCAATTGAACTACTGAGGATTCAAGTCCCTGGGCGAAATTTTTAATTTCTTTTTCTATTATAACGCAGGCGTACTGTCGTTCGTGTGTAAGAGCTCTAGGATAACATAATACTTTACAAATTTATTACATTTAAATTTTGTTGTAGAGAGACGGTACGGATTTTAACCGCTTTGCTTGTCGAACTTTTGTCGCTGTAGTCTGACATATTTTTGTTGATAAACAACTATATTGATTAAATTTTGCCTTCTGGTGAATCCTTTTAGTGAATGTGGTCAAACTCTCTAGAAATGTGTTGAAGGTAATTTTAAGATATCTTAGTTTAACTGTAGTAAAACTTTATATTTCTTTGAAACGTGAGTTTCATAAGTACATAGTTACCTTAATATCGATATTTTAATGGTGGGGCTGTAGCTTCACAGCTTCATTACGAGAGCTCCCATGATGTGTAGATGGCAAATGGTTTGTCTACTTACCTTTCTGTCTGGAAGCTCGTAACAGGCAAGCATGTGTTAACTTTGTTTTGCACAATAAAGTGTTATCACTTTATATTACGCTGTCTGTCCCTATGTAAGTATAATTAGATCTTTAGAACTACGCATCGGACTTTGATACGTTTTTTGTTAATAGATAAAATAATACAAGAGGAAGATTAATATATATTGAAATTTTTATGTTGTTGTTATATATATATATATATATATATATATAACAACATAAAAATTTCAATTCGAAGCTGGAATGGGTTGCTAGTTACTAATAAAATAAGATCATTGTTGGTAGAGCACTGTGTAGCTACTTTTCTGGTTGAAGCCACCACCGCCTTACCTATTTCTATCCCCATGATGACTGTGTTCCTCATTGTTTGAATAAAAAGATTTCTTGTCTCCTGACGCTAATGTACTCTATGAGATTTTGATGTTGATTGCAAGAGGTCCATGGTTCCATTCTCAGGTTCAAATAAATTGAATTCACTTATTTGCAATCTACAATGGTAGTACTTAAATGGTAAGTTACAGAGTTTTAGAAAGGGTTGGGCAACTCAAAATGTGTTTTTTCAATTACTCGATTAACGATAGATTTCCCATCTTTATAATATATATATCTTCAAGCCAAGTTCCTTGCGGGGTAGGCAGAGAGTATCAAGAGCCAATCCTCACGGTCTTGGCAGACCTGCCTTGCTTCTTCCATATTCATTACCCTTTTCATACAAGTACTCCGGTTTTGGAGACTCTGACACAACCTTCGGATAACACCCGAGCGATTTGATCGTGGAATGTCAACCTAGGTCTCCCCTGGTACCTACATCCATTCACATTCGCGTTTTCTTTTTTAAATTTTTCATCTGTCATTCTTGCTACATGTCCGAAATAGCGGAGCTTGCTTTTTCTCATTCATAATCAATAATAAACTTAAGTAGCACTTGTCTTATTCTTCGGGGATACGGAAGTGAAGACTTACGAAAGATACTTACCAAATACTTCTACATTTGAATGTAATATCTAAAAGTATGTAGATGGCTTGCAACATAAATCTATGAATCTCCGAAATACAAGTACATAAAATCTCTACATAGCACAAACCGAAAAGAGATTCCCAAACAGTATTTCAGCCATATCAAACAAAACTTCCAGCTTCATGCATCTCATAAGTCTTTGTAAAATTAACCTAATTAATGCTTTGAAAACACGATGCTGAAATCCGTTGGGACGTAATTTCTTTGACATATTTAGAAATCATGATCTTTCCATGTAATGTAACCTTTACTTAAGTATCACTTGCACATCTTGTAAGTACTCTTATATAAATAATAATAAAAGGCTTTTGTAAGCGAGGTCGCTTATTGCATATCACTTGAATAGAATAGAATAGAAAATATTTTTACCTTACAAGAGGCACTTGTGACGAGTCTTTATAATACTAAAACTACCACCGGATCGGAACACGGCCACATACTGAGTAGATCCGGCAAGAAACTCAACGGGCTTGTCTTTTTTTCCTTATTCTATACAAATTTATTAGTAATACATCACACATTATTACTAGTAAGAGATTGGTATGAGGAGCAATTATTAATCCTAAACACTCCTATCCGATAGATATAGTTTACGGTATGTAGTTTACGGTAGACGGTTAAATTCAATTATAGTTATTAAATGTTTTGATAATAAATAATTAATCTAGTTATAAATATAAATAATTGGCTTAGAAGTTAAAGCATATGTACCTTATTAAATAATATTTTTTATAAATGTTAAAATATTTGCACACTAAAATATGGTAGAATATGTTGATAGACTTAAATATTTTTGTAACATCTCATTTACACACATATTTCCGCAAATAAATAATTTTCATTCTTTTCTTATATATACATATGTATAGGTTAAAATATTTGCACAACAAAATATGATAGAATATGTTGATATACTTAAATATTTTTGTAACATCTCATTTACACACATATTTCAGCAAATAAATATATTTTTTTTCTTATATATATATATATATATATATATATTCAGGAACCTTTTTATACAATTTCACTTTTACACATTTTACAAATTTATTTAATGGCAATCGCCTCTGTGGTCTAGCGGTTCAGGTGTTGGACTTGACTGCATTAGGTCTCGGGTTCGAATTCTGGGTCGGGCAACAAAAAAAATGGATTTTCCTATTTTCTACATACATACATACATATCTTCACGCCAAGTCCCTTACGGGGTAGGCAGAGAGTATCGAGTGCCAGACCTCACGATCCTGACAAACCTGTCTTGCTTCCTTCACATTCATTACCCTTTTCATACAAACACGCCGGTTTCGGAGACTCTTGATACCACCCTCGGATAATATCCGATTGATCTGATCGTGAAATGTCAGCCTTGGTTTCCACGGGTACCTACATCCATCCACATTCGCATTGTATATCTGCTTTGTCAATCTTTCATCTGTCATTCTTTCCACATGCCCGAACCAGCGGAGCATGCCCTTTCGCATTTTAACACCAACACTTTCTTTCGATCCCACTCTTTTTCGGATCTCACTGTTACGAATGCGGTCAGCGAGCGTTACACCACAGATTTTCCGTAGTGCTCTCATTTCGACCGCATTTATCCTACTTTCATGATCTTTCTGACATACCCAACTCTCGCTTCCATACAATAACGTTGGGATAAGCACAGAATTATGCAAAGCGAGTCTAGCTTTTTGACTCAAAACCTCGCTTTGGAATAGCTTACCCAACGCTCCATTCACACTATTCCTTGCACTCACTCTCTTCTCTACATCCGCGGTGTACCTTCCATCCCTGCTAAAAGCACATCCAAGATCCTATTTTCTAATAAAAAAAAATGTTGCTCGGGATTGGATATGTGCCCGGTTGGCGATAGGCTTGCCACCTATCACATTGTGGGACTTAGTATCTTCGGGTAGTCGTGGGTGCCCTGGTTGTACCTCTGCCTACCTCTTCGGGGATATGGGCGTGAAGATATTTTTTTTTGTTTAATGGCAGATTTTTCATATAATCGGAAAGCTTGTAAAACACACGGCTTCCCTGTTGGTAAGAGATAACCATGGACTGTAGACACCATAGATGCTATCGCTGGGCGAGTCGCTGTCCTAAGATTTTAGACTAAACGTAACGAAGGTGCAAGCAAGTATACCCATACCCCTACTTTTGGACCTAAATCCGATATTGCCAAACACTGTAAGCATGGCAGCTGCAACAGGTAAGGTTGTGGATCCCTAGTCAACATATTTCTATGGTCTTCATGTATATCATGTTTGTAAGCTTTTGAAAGCATAAGCACTTACTTTAATTCTTTTAAGAATCAAAATAAGGGTTTATGCTTTCAAAAGCTTTCTAAATTTCGTTTTAACATACTCAATTAATGTCACCTCTGTGGGTTCGTGGTCCGTTGTTGACGTTGGCTAGGTCACAGGTTATAGATATCACAATTCTTTTCGTCACACTCTACTTGCATTAACTCGTAAGTATGTATGTTTGAAATTATGTTTTATAATAGACTATTTATGTTGTAATAAACTCTGGTCAGTTGCTCTACTTATATGTAACTATTTATTTTTCAAGTTATCCTACTTAATATTATAAATGCGAGAGTTTGTATGTTTGTTTGTTACTCCTTCACGCAAAAACTGCTTAACCAATTTTCACGAAATTTGGCAAATACATAGAGGGTAACGGGGATTAACACATAGGATAGCTTTAATCAGGAAAAAATGATCCTGTGGGACTATTAACAACGCGGACAACGCTGCAGGCAACATCTAGTGTTCTATGAAAGACTATTTATGTTTTAACAAAATCTTGCCAAAAGTTTAGTCACTATTTACACTAGATATTAGCTATGCCCGTTTGCCAAAACTCATCCGTAGTGAATACTCATTTAGATATCATATAAAAATAGTCTCTCACTTACCAGCTACCCTATAATCGTAACACATTTTTCCAAACAAAAACCTTTAAAATCAATTTTGTAATAAGCCGACTAATCGCTTAACAAACATATCTACGAAAAAACGTACAGTCGAACTAAGTTGGAATAGGTTAATAAATTATTGCAATGGCCGATTTCGATCACAAGTAACAATAAGTTTAAAATTATATAATAAAAGTTCACTTTGATACCTAAATGTTATTTAATGAAAAGTGATTTTGGTGAACCCTATTTCCCCTCAGGGTCTGGAGATAAAGACGGTCGCCTTCTACAAACTTCAGGCGGAATCAAAACTAAATATTTATTCCATTTACATTATCATAATATTAACACGTGAAACAAAAACTTTAGACCCCTTTAACAAGCTATTACCCGCGGCTTTGCTCGCGTCTCAGTTAATATATTTACTGGTTTATAGCCCCTTAATAAGGGCTTTCGTGCAAACTTTTAACCCCTTTTTCACCCCTTTAAGGTAGGTCTGTAAATAGAAACGATTGAATTCGTCTCTACTCGTTTTAAAAATAAGCTCTAAAATAAAAATTCACATTTCTAACTATATAAATGACGGTGTTTCATATAAATTTTTAACCCCTATTTCACCCCCTTAGAGGTAGAATTTCCAGAAACGCTCAAATGCGTATATACTTATTTTTAATAAGTAGCTCAAAAATAAATTTTTAAATTTCTAACTTAAAAAGTGATGGTCTTCCATACAAAATTTCAGCCCCTTTTTCACCCTCTTAGGGGTATAATTTCCAGAACTCCGTCCTTAGTAGATATCCACTCAATAAAACGAACCTACACACCAAATTTCATATCTTTAACTCAAACATTTTTTGCTCGACGATGATGAATCATTCAGGACATGTTATTTTATATATAGATATGTTTATGTATCTTCACGCCCATATCCCTGAAGTTACAGGCAGAGGCACAACCAGGGCACCCACGACCAGCCGACGACACTAAGTCCCACAATGTGATAGGTGGCAAGCAACCTCCAATTCTGAGCAACATTTTTTTATTAGAAAACTGCAAATTCCCAATTTTGTTTTTATTGCCCGACCCGGGATGACCGGGATCTCATGCAATCAAGTCCAACAACTGAACCGCTAGACCACAGAGGTGATTAATTAGGCGATTATTTTATAAGTATAGATTAGAATAAAGCTAGTTCATCATAACCTTGAAAGAAATATGTAGCTAAACCAAGATTACAACGCAATGGCAACCAGAGCACTTGACGCAAGCGTTTATCTGGATTACAGATAAAAAACCGTAGTATGACATAAAGAAATTTGGCAAATATCGTGACAATATAATAACAGATTTCTATAGTCGTGGCCGCGGGTCGCGTATTATGAAACCGTCCGTCACGACTAGTTTCTGTTGGTGTTGAAACGTTGAAAAAACAAAAGTAAGATTTCATTAGCGAAATTTGATAATAACATTAGTGGCTTAGATGTAAATTGCTATATTTGCCTTACAATAATATTAAGATAATACGACGTGTTTATTTTAACTAGTGGTTGCCCATAGGTCTAAATTCGACCATAATAAATTCTAGTATCTTGTTGATAAGAACGCCATCTTCATTTTTCAAGACCAACTACTTTGTTTCCAAACTGTATGATTATAGTTTGTGCGCCATCTGTGACCTTTTATTGTTATCATCAATATATTTGTTTGTGTGTGTCAAATGCATGGTAGTATGTGTAATGTTTTATTTTTTAAATTAATACACTTTATAAACATTATCATTAAAAAGTATTAGCGATCTGCACTTCTCCTACAAATAAACTATAAGTATGCCAAATTTCATACACCTCCGTCAGCGCAATTTTCGTAAAAAGGGGTCCAAAGTTTTTGTTTCACGTATTAATATCATGATTAAAAGTTAATAATCGTTAAGGATTTTTTCCCCGTGTTGTTCTGGGTCTTCTGACTCTCTCTGACCTTAATAATAAGACCGCAGGTGGTAGATTGCTTCGCAAAACCGGTTTGCTATTCCTGCAGCCATAATGACAGTGTCATTTTCCGACCTGGAGGTCAGGGTAGCCGTAAAATCCTGGTTACAGGATAGCCACGCACCTGTAACATGTAACACGCAGTTGTATCTTAACATCAGGGGAATGTGTCAGTTCTCTGTCTCTTTTTTTATGATAATGGAATATAGATTTTATATCGGGTCAGCGAACAAACACACTGCTCTCCTGATAGTAAGAGGTAACCTTGGCTTATAGACACCATAGATGTTACAGATGTGTCGCTGTTCTGTGGCTGCGGTGTTAGGCCTATTCTACAAGTCTACCGGCTACCCTTCTCTTCAGACCGAAACATGACCGAGTCATAATGACGGCAGGAATAGGTAAGGTGGTGGATTCCTGCCGGGACAAGTTGCTGCACAGCACTCTACCAGTGGTCTTGTTAGTCTAACCCGTGCGCGCCTTTTACGAGCTGCCTGGCACATAGGCAGATGGTCTTTTCTATTCAGTGAACCTGGACTAAAATAGGGACTTTTAATTTAAAGAAAAGACTAAAGGCACTATGTGCTTGTTTTTAAGTTAAAATTCGAGTAGATATGTGATGAAAACACACTATATGTGTTATGTGCGGGTCCAAAATAAATTTGCTTGTCCAAAATTCTCCATTTCTCCATCATTCGTGGGCGATTCTCCGCAACATGACGAAATTTTCACCTATTTTCGCAGAAGTAGTGACCTCGAAGATCCTAAAATTAGTTATTTTAATTACAAATTTAAATGGGTGTAATGAAAAACATTAAAAATAATTCTGAAACTCAGTAACTAAACTTATTTAGGTTATCGCCTTTGTTTGTGTGTGTGT
>NJDD01000602.1:180089-213533 GCA_002245505.1 Calephelis nemesis
TATATATATATATATATATATCTGTATATACATATCCATTTATTTATTATTACTTTATGAAGCCATACCTTAGTTTTTCAGATTACATAAATTGTCTTCTTCACCCTAAGGTTGTCAGGCAGAGATCGCTCTGCAGCGATAAGAGATGATTTATGCATCTGAGTAAAATATTATAAGTGAAAGAGTGTGTATTATTTTGTTGATTTTAGTGCATAATAAAGTGTATTTATTAAATCATTCATTCACGTAAAGATAAATGACATAAGTATCACAAGTTTCTGGAGAGAACTTAAACGAGACATATAAAAAAAAAACACTTTTTGTTTATTACGCGATTAGTCGGATAACAACAAACCGATTTTGGTGATTCTTTTTTTCAAAAAGTAGGTTGTGATTCTGAGGAGGTGAGATATTAGTTTTATCAAGATCTGACAAGTGGTTTCGGGTTATACTTAATTATTCATAAATTTTCGTCTATATCAACAAAATAAAATAATAAAATAAAATTTGTTATTAATTTTTTTGTTTTGCTCGAGGCCTGACGTCCCAGTCTCAACTTGGCAACGCACCATTACCAACTTTGGGGTCTCTAAGTTGCGTGAATTTCTGACTATCAGGAAATCCGTCCGCTTGTTTGCCTTCCATTATCATGAAAAAAAATTTTACAAATGAAATCGACATGTTTTTCGTCTATGCCAAAAATCAACGTCTAAGCTTTAGCACATATTTTGGGAAGACAGCAATTGCACCCAGTCTGCTGTTGAAAGCTCCTCTAAATATTTTATGGTTACGACTCCACACATTCAACCCTTATGCACATAAAGAACGTCTTCTTAAAGTTATAGGTCCTTTAAAAACTAATAATATAAATTTGTTCCTCTAATATAGAGTGCTATTCGGTTTTAATTCAATTCTAGAGTTACAAAAAGCGTTTTTAGTCTGAAACATTGCTGGACAATTACTTTTTATTTTTTTCTCTTTTTTTTATTGTCTGTAAGATATTTCTTGTAAGAAATGAGCTCGCTTTCTGTTATATGCTATTTGTTTGTGGTCTCTAATTATCAGGCACTTTAAGGAAATGTTAATCCTGGTTGCCGGGGAGTTTGTTTTGCCGTTTCTTCTCCTGACTGACTAGGTTTGGAAGCGGTGATAGCTTATGGCAGTCAGAGTTGAACCTAATCATATTTTAAAATTTTGTTCAAATATTAAAACATGTGTTATAAATCTAAATCATTAATTTGTATAATTTTAAATATATTTGCACACCACAGTGTGATAGAATATATTGGTATAAACAAATTTCTTTGGTAACAGCTTCTAACACACATATTCAGCAAATAAATAAATGTCATATTGATAGTATACAGACTACAAATAAATAAAATTGGAGTGTCTGTTTGTAATATTAAAATAACCGCTTTTTACTATATGCATAAGTATATAATGTATATACGGTAGCTACCAAACTGATCTTCTTTATTTATTTCAGTTATTTTCACACTATCTTAAATAAGTAACGCTTCTTTTTGAGAGTTCCACTTAGAAACACAAAAAGTTACTATTGCGAAAACTTGCAATTTTACAGTTTTTGTCTGTGTGTCGGTCTGTCTGCTTGTTTTGATTAATCTCTGAAACGACTGGATCGATGTTGACGGGACTTTCACTGGCATGTAGCTGATGTAATAAGGTGTAACTAAAGCTACTTTTATTTTAGTAAAAATCTAAATTAAGAAAAGTCGAGATAAGTGAAGTCGAGGGCTCAGCTAGTTGATGAATCGGAATATATATGTATATAAATGGAGTGGTGTGAATAGTATCCGAAATCGACGTTTTTGTCACTCGATACCCTCTGCCTACCCCGAAAGGGACGTGACGTGCTATTGCACGTAATAGCACGCATAAGTGAGTAATATACTATACAAGAGATTCTCTCTCCGCTGTGATCCAGTGATCTGGCGTCGGACTTGACTTCTTGAGGTCCCGGGTTCGACCCTCGGGTCGGGCAACAAAGAATTGGGAAATGTATATTTTCAATTTTGTAATAAAAATAACGTTGCTCGAGACTGGATCTGTGCCCGGCTGGCGATAGGCTTGCCACCTATATATGTGTGCATTGTGGGACTTAGTGTCGGCTAGTCGTGGGTGCCCTGGTTGTGCCTCCGCCTACCTCTTTAGGAATATGGGCGTGCAGATACTTTACTTCTTTATATAATAATAGCGGATTCTGCCACGCTTTACAGTAAATTGTTATCTAAATCTCTTTTATTCATACAGCCTAGGTCAACACTATTTCATATTGCTCACTGGAGCGGATCAGGAAGTAAAACCTTTTGTTCATTTGACAGGCATATCCTACAAAATGCAACGGAGCGTCATGGAAATTTAGAAAAGAGTTTGTATTTGAATATTATTTTAGATGAGTAGTGAACGCAGTAAACCTAGACAAAAATAATTTGTATTGCATGTCCATTCGTATATACAACCAAATTCCTGATAATCTTAAATCACTTCCATTAAATAAATTTCGGAATAAGGTATTCAACTTACTTTTAGAGAAAATATATTACAGTGTCAAAGATTTTCTTGCAGACAAGAATAAATAATAAAGTATTTCTAATATGATTGGTTGCCGGGGAGTTTGTTTTGCCGTTTCTTCTCCTGTCTGGCTAGGTTTGGAAACGGTGGTAGTTTACGGTAGATAGGGATAAATTAATTTACATTCTAAAAATTGTTTGTATTAATAAATAATCGTGTAATAAATACAAAATACAGTGTGTTGTAGATAGAAACTAATTAATTAAAATTAGTAATCTGATTGAAACCTATTAAAATGTTTGCACACCACAAGTTGGTAGAATATGTTGAAACGCTTAAATAATTTTGTAACATCTTTGTAACACTCATATTCCGCAAATAAATATTTTTTTCTTTCCTTTTCTTTTCTTTTCTTTAGAAATATACCTTTACTTTTTGTTTTTACCTATTGTAAATTTATTAAGAGGTAATTTGTATTACAAGCTTTTATTAATTATTACCTGTCCCGATGTTTAGGATGGCATATTTCAATACTGAGTTGATTTTTTTTGTAATTGTTTAAATAGGATAACAACGAAACATTCTTATGACATGGAGCTAATCTGATGATAGAAACGAAAACGTGAGCGTTGCCTAAGCGGAAATAGGACGAACTTCATAATTTGAGTTATACAGATAATTTGTGTATGACATCGTGTTTGACATTGTGTATGGTAAATAAAAATTTGTGCATCCAGCCATTAGGAGGCTAGTCATCAAAAACTGTTTCCGCGTGTGGTATGATCATGGTAAATTAAATAAATAAATATCCATGGAAAAGTCACACATATTGAATCTAACCTCAAAGTAAGCAAATTATATGCTTGTGTTATGGGTGTTAGTCAACGATACTAATAAATAAATAAATACCAGAATAAATTTAATAAACACCCAGATCTGGAAATGCAGATATCTAAATGTTCATCATGCAAATGCCTGCCCCCGTAAGGAATCGAACCCGAACCTTGCGGTTAATCTTATCTCGTCGCATACAACCTATTTCTAGCAAATAATATTGCAAATAGTGCACCAACAGCTAATAATATTGCTTACAAAACATTTAATGCTACAAATATAACATACGGAATCCACATTTTTTGGTTATTATTACTTTATCTTAACGCCATAGGCAGAGACACAACCAGGGCACCCACGACTAGCCGAAGACACTAAGTTCTACAACATGATAGGAGGCAAGCCTATCGTCAACTGGACACATATACAATCCCGGGCAACATCAACTTGATTGGAAGATTGATAATATATTTTCTAATTTTTTTGTTACCCAACCTAAGAATGGACTACGGGACCTCAAGAAGTAAAGTCCGATGCCGGACCGCTTGACTACGGAAGTTAATTTTTTACTCTTTTTCTATTACATTGAATACTGTACTTATGTCAAATGGTACTTATTGTTACCAAATTTTTTTTTATCATTTATTTTTATGATACTGGAAGGCAAACAAGCAGACGGATTTCCTGATGGTAAGAAATTCAGACCGTCTAGAGATACCATGCGTGGTAATGTTGCGTTGCCAACCTGAGGCTGGGATGTTAGGCCTCGAGCAAAAGTAAGTTTACATGCTACCTTATCCTCCAAACCGGAACACGTCATGACGTTGTGGCGTCAGGAATAGGTAAGGCGGTGGTATCAATCCGGGTGAGTCGCTGCGAAACTCTACTACCTAGTCAGATGTCACGGTGTTAGTGACGGTAAGCCTATGCTCGCCTTTTACGAGCTGCCCGGCAGGAAGGCAGATGGTCTATTCTGCAAAGGAGCCCCGACCAACACGGGGAGAAATCAATCATAAATCCAAACCTTTAAAAAGATTGCTTGAAAATGTCAATAACTAACTGAACATATTAAGCCCATTTCCGAAGGATTCGGGTATCCTTTCCGTTCATATATTACTGGGATCCTTACTCAAGTGTTCTGACCTAATTTGGTTTCTCGTGATTTTTCACAGGTTGATAAGAACATTTTGATTTTACATATAAAAAAGTATCTTCACGCCCATATCCCCTAAGAAATTGGCTGAGGCACAACTAGAGCGCCCACGACTAGCCTATGACACTAAGTCCCACAATGTTAGCCAGGTCCAGGCCAGATGGCTTGACTTTTTGAGGTCCCAAGTTTGATCCCTGGGTCGGACAACAAAAAAATAAGAAATGTGTTTTTTCAATTTTCTAATAAAAGTAACGTTGCCTTAGTGGAATGTGATATGGAATGGATATGTGCCCGGTTGGCGATAGACTTGCTGCCTATCACAGAGACTTAGTATCTTCGACTAGTCGTAAGTGCTTTGGTTATGCCTCTGCTTATGTCTTTTAAGACATGGGCGTGAAGATACTATACTAGTGAAGATACTTTAAAAAAACACATAATTTTTTAAATCAAAACGTAACCAAGTATGTTTTTTTAACTTGCAAGCTTTTGTAGTCATGCTGTTTGCAAGTATTGCATATAAATGTACATACATACATACATATCTTCACGCCAAATCCCTTACGGAGAAGGCAGAGGCAGATCCTGATAAACCTGTCTTCCTTCACATTCATTACCCTTTTCATACAAACACGCAGGTTTTGAAGACTCTTGACACCACCCTCGGATAATATCCGAGTGACCTGATCGTCGAATGTCAACCTTGGTCTCCCCGGGTACCTACATCCATCCACATTCGCATTGTATATCTGCTTTGTCAATCTTTCATCTGTCATTCTTTTCACATGACCGAACCAGCGGAGCATGCCCTTTCGCATTTTATCACCAACACTTTATTTCAAAAACTCTTTCTTGGAACTCACTATTAAGAATGCAGTCAGCGAGCGTTACACCACAGATTTTCCGTAACGCTCTAAGCAAGTAAAATCCTTTGTCTCATTCACAAATTAATAGCTAAGAAGAGCATATTATCGACAAAAGTTGTATATTTAGTAGTAAAGTTGTATCCATCCACATTCGTATTGTATATCTGTTTTGGCAATCTTTCATCTGTCATTCCACATGACCGAACCAGCGGAGCATAATGCCCTTTCACAATTTAAATAAATGTATAAATAATATATAATAAATATATAAATGTTTAATAACAATATAGACTCAAACATAACAAAAGCTATATTCGGCTATTGGTTATTCATTGGTATTTCTTCACCACCCGCGGTCTTCTATCCATCTAATTCAGCGTTTATAGTGAATGGACCATAAAAACCTCGATAAAATCGCCATTGCGCCTACTAACTTTACGAGTTCACTTTTAGATTTGCACTACGACATGGGAAGAAATACAATTTTATGTCTTTATTATTGACAGCCGCCGAAATAGTTCTGTTTACGAATTCCAACGTTACATCACATGCAGAGAGAAAACCTATCAAGTGCATGTACAGAAACCAAGAGAGATTATCGGAAATCTACTCAGGCTCTGAACGAAGTTTGTTCTGACCGTATTATAAACCAACGAAAAAGGGGGGAGGTAAAAGTTGTGCCTGTTACATCATGGCTCATAAACGAGTGGGCCAATTTCGATGCAGTTTTATTGGTTGAGAGCTGACGTGATCGAGATGATTCTTATTTATTGGTTATTATATTAATATAAATTTATCGAGATAATTTGATTGGTATAACCCCAAGCAAAAAACGCGTTATAAGTTGTGCATCATGGCTCATAAACGCGTGGGCCGATTTTGATGCTGTATTTTGGTTAAGGGCCGAAACACAACCACGTTGCGGCACCGCGCCGCTAGAATCGGCAGTAGCGTGACTACCGATTGTAGCAGTGTGGCCCTGTTATCTTCGTTTTAAAGAGAGTAATATCTTTTTAAAAACAAATAAGCAGTAAGTTTCTCATGATAGTCCATGGTAAAGAAACGTCTATGAATCCGCAACGCCGCAACGCAAACCGATGATTTTATAGGAGTGGAGCCGCAACTCGGTTATGTGTTTCGGCCCTAAAAACTGACATGACTCATAAATTAAGGCCCCATACTTAGTCAGCCAGAAGAGCCAATCACCGCACTCCCCCGTTCCATGATTACTATGAAACATTGCGCTCTAAAGTAAATGTCTTAAGCGACAAATCACTATTTTTGACACTATAAAAGTAATTTGAAAAAAGTATAAAAACTGAAACACATCTACATCATCTTATAGGTATAGTACTTATCTATGTTTATGTTAAATCTGGTGTCGATGTTTTCGTAATTGAAGTAGACAGTTGGGTTTTGTTTTTAAAAAAGGGTTAACTTTTTGATTTTTTTTCTATCGAGCAAAGTGAAATGAATTGTGTTTTAGAAACACTAGTCTTATAACGTATATTAATGTTAATCTTGTGTATTTTGTCACCAAGATCCATGATTGCTTTGTATGAAAAAAACATTATTTGCTGACGTATTTTAGCATACATGGACCCTTAAGAATCGGTAATAACTAACTCTATCTGAATCATTCTTAATGGAACATAGAAAATGGTATTTAAATAGAGAATGAGGAAAATTTGTGACATAGAATACGTGAACAACGAATTTAATTACAATCTGTTCAGACGTTTAGCCAGAAATCTTAAATCAAGAATATTAGTAATTCTAACGTGTTTTTTATTATTAATAGCTTAATAGACCTAGGGTGAAAGTGGACTGTTTAGCGGACTCTGACCAACACGGGAAACTTATTTATTTCTATCTTCTCTTCTATATACTTCGTCATTGTGGTCTAGAGAACCGAAGTTAGAATTGAATTCGCGAGGTCATTGGTTCAATCCCGGCTCGAACAAAAAAAAATTACGATACCCATTTTCTAAAATAAGCAAAGTTGTCCGGCATAGGATATGTGCCTGGTTGGCAATAGACTTGTCACATGTCACATGTATCATTTAGTGTCTTCGGCCGGTCGAGGGTAGCATGATTATGCCTTTGTTTTCCTTTTCCGTTATAAGGACTTAGTAGGTCTAGAAGTGGGTTATACCTATTCCTGTTTTCGAGGATACAGGCTTGAAGATACATTCATAATTTGAAGTATTTTTCCTACTTAAGTAATTTATTTCTATCTCTAACTTTGGGATAATTCGTTAATCCTGGAACTGGCACGCGGAGTGCGCCAAGTTGAGGGCTTGTATATTAGTAAGGTAATCAATTACCTACGAACCGTCGCTCGCGTAGACACCGCTGCAGTCGTCCGTAAGTAATGAGTTTACCTCTCGCCATACTGGCTCCGATCGTGACTCGTGATCCTTTCCCGGCTGTCCATGACCGTTTTATCGCAGAAAATGAGCGATATAAATTATGCCAACTGGGTTCTGTGGTTGTGATACAGTTATATACCAACTTTCACTCGCAGTTTTGCGTACCACATTACATAAAAAAATGTCCTCACGCCCATTTCCCACAAGAGGTAGGTAGAGGCACAATCAGGGCAGCCGAAGACACTAAGTCCCACAATGTAGGTAGCAAGCCTATCGCCAACTGGGCACATATCCAATCCCGGGCAACTTTATTTTATTAGGAAACTGAAAATACACATTTTTCTAGATTTACGTTGCTCGGGATTCAACCCTGGGACCTCAAGAAGTCCGACACTAGCCCACAAGACCAAACAGGCGATATTTATAAATATAATCGATTTCCCTGGGATTCCATACGCACATCCAGACATGATGGATTCAAATAAAAAAATCGGTCCACAAACGACGGAGTAATCGACTACCACTCAAAAAAAATACAGGCGTCAAACAAGTAACTTCCTCATTTTTCGAATCGATTAAAAAGGTACTCAATATTCCTTAAATATAGTATACCATTTCTCCCTTAAATTTAAATAAGCGTTTACAGGAAAGGCTTTTAAATGCTTCTTGATGATGACAATATATTGATCTGATGCCAACTGCCATAGCAATCAGTTCTGCGACGCGACGCCTCCATCAGACCTCCATGCCGTCGCGACTCCATTTTTCATCCCCCTGACATCCGGTCGGTCGGCGTCAGCGCGTTCGGATATTTATGCCAAAGCGGTAGTATTTTATGTTATTGTTCCGTTCAATTCAATGATTTTATAACCTCATAGTTAAATGTCGGTATCGATCTATAACCTCATATTTAGAAGTTTGTTATTTATTTATAAATCATAAGTAAACGTACCTGGTATCGATCTCAATCAGGGGTGGGTAAATTACGGCCCGCGGGCCGGATCCGGCCCTTGGGAGGTTTTATTCCGGCCGTCCGAGAGTTTTTTTAGAAAAAATATGAAGTTCCTTAAAAGAAATAATGGTCGAAATGTTAAGAGTATTGAAATTTGAACAATTAAGATATTGAATCTATACTTTAAACATATATATTGCGTGTTTCATATGTTAAGACTTCATAAATAGATTTTATTTTAATAAAGGATTGTAAAATAATAAAAAAATGCCTTATGTTATCTTTATACAACGTTTTATAATCGTAATATTTACTGCTATATTTAGGTGTCTTAATAAACCGGCCCGCCTCAAGATTAATTATAATTTACTGGCCCGCCACTAGATTTTGTTGTTAATTTATCGCCCCGCGGTCAAAAGAATTTGGCCACCCCTGATCTAAAGCATCCTACCTACATGATATTTGTATATCTGTTATTAATTTGTAACCTTATATTTAAATTTCTGGTATCGATCTATAACCTCAAACCTACATATATGTCTGGTTTTAATCTGTAACCTCATGCTTCCATGTCTCGTATCAGTATATAACCTCATAACTATGTAAGTGTCGGGTTCAGACATTTGTATATGAGATTATCGATCTACCTTTGGTAGTTTACGGTAGACAGGGTTAAATTCAACTATAGTTATTAAATGTTTATTAATAAATAATTAATCTAGTTATAAATATAAATAATTGGTTTAGAAGTTAAAGCATATGTACCTTATTAAATAATATTTTTTATGAATGTTAAAATATTTGCACACCAAAATATGGTAGAATATGTTGATATACTTAAATATTTTTGTAACATCTCATTTACACACATATTTCCGCAGATAAATAATTTTCTTTCTTTCTTTCTTTACTTATAATCTCATATACAAATATCTGTTATTAATTTGTAACCTCATTGTTAAATGTCTGGTATTGATCTATAGCCTCAAACATACATAAATGTTTGGTTCTCATTTGTAACCTCATGCTTAGGTAAATGTCTGTCTGTCTCTTAACTTCGGATCTGGTGTCGATCCATACCCTCACATTCAAATGCTGTTTTGTTAATTTGTTTTTTACTTAGAGGATTAAAATAAATCAACTGCAACAGTGCAATTGTTTTTATATATTAAACATTTAAAAAAAAACATTTTTGAGTGTCGTCTCAGGAATCAAACCCGGCATCTCACGTACTCGACAACAACACGCCACCAAACCACAGTGGTGATTATAATTAATGTATATAATAAATACTGTCAACTACAAACCTGTATCCATAATGTCATACTTACTCCGGGTTTAGGCTGCACATAAAAGTTAATGGGCCGCATGAAAACTTATTACCCTTCACCATCAGAAGCGATCTCGTAAGAACCTTACATAACATGGCCAATACGGGACATAGCCGTGGACAAGCTAACCCAAATGAATAAATTAAAAATGTTATGTTAACATAATACCATCTCATTTTACCCGTTTTAATATAGACTTTTGGATTAGTTTTTTTAGTGCAATGTTGCTAACTTTGCGGTTTTTTTCTATTTCGCCAGACTTTGAAAGGGTGGTTAGAATATGTAGAATAAAAAAAGTATCTTCATGCCCATATCTCCGAAAAGGTAAGCAGAGGTATGTAGAATATGATCTTTAACGGCCAATATTAATAATCAATCCTAATCCAAAACTTGCTGTCCAAGATTGATATTTTGATCTATTGTTATGTTATCGCTTGCCAATAACATATCTGTGGACAGGATAAGTATGGGAATTACGTATAGGATAGGCCGGCGGATACGCAGCTATCTAGATTGCTGGAAATCCATCTTTAGAGAAACATTATTAACAAGTCGAACAGCTTATACTCGTAGATTGGGCATTTGAGTTTTTCAAAGGAATCAACAAAATTCTTTAGTTATTATTGTTTCCTATGTATTTTTTAGATTCATTATCAAATTTTCACAATAAACGTACACATCTTCACACCGAGTCTCTTACAAGGTAGTCAGAGAGTATCGAGTACCAAATGTCACGATCATATAAACACGTTTCGAAAACCCTTGACACCACCCATGGAAAAAATCCGAAGGATTTTATCACGGAATGGCGACCTCGATCACCCGGGACCCGGGTACCTACATCCATTAACATTTGCTTTGAAAAACGAAAAATTGCAAAAAATAAAACATGCAACAGCAAATGAACAAGTTTCCGGTCTATTATTACAGTTTCCACATTGTTACAGTTTAACAATATCCAACTATAACTACCATCACAAATGATTCATCATTTATCCCATTATGTCCCACAATTTAGAGTCAAAAGAGATTAACTGATGACCCAACGGCAAAGCTAAACCGATGTTGAATGTTATTGTTTGGTAAATACTACGATGTTGGATTTGCTTGGATTTATGTTTATTTTTGTTATTAAGTTAATAAACAAGCCCATTTAATCCACAAAGTATTTATGTTTGAGCACGTTTGTCGCAATTTATTTTCAAAATAAACGGATTTTGTACGGTTTTGAGGGGCTACGGTGTTAGGATGAATGTACGTGTAATGTGAATGTGTAATGTAACAAAGCGCAGTAAAAGTGCGAAAATCCAACACCAGTTATTTTTTTAACAAGATTAGGCTATACGTACTTCGAAAGATAGTAAATTCTTAGATGGTCTCACATAAATTTTATCAACATAGCTATGACCTGGACTACTACGAACACTATCGTCGATGATGTTGTCAAGGTACATAAAAATAGATAAATAAATATTCCTGGAAGATTACATAATTAAAATATATAACTCCAAAGAAACAAATTATATACTTGTATTATGGGTATGGGTCAACGATTCTATTATATAGCTAAACTTAAATATGTACCAGAATAAATTTAGTAAATACCCAGACCCGAAAAATGTATGCATTTATATAGGACAAAATTTATACAGGACCACCTCGGAATTAAGGTTATCTTCACTAACACCGTGACATCTGACTAGGTGGTAGAGTTTCGCAGCGACTCACCCGGATTGGTACCACCGCCTTGCATACTCCTACCGTCATAATGTCATGACGTGTTCCGGTTTAGAGGGTAAGGTAGCCAGTAAACTTACTTTTGCTCGAGGTCTAACATCCTGGTCTCAGGTTGGCAACGCACCATTACTACTTTTGTGTCTCTAGGCGGCGTGAATTTCTTACCATCAGGAAATCCGTCTGCTTGTTTGCCTTCCAATATCATTAAAAAAAATGTTAATCAAAAACATTTCATGTGCAGATTTAATTTTATTACTGTTTCATTAAATATAGATTACTTAGTTATAGTAACAGTAAGTAACAATTTCAAAAACACGCATATTCAATTAACAAATTGGAACAGTCATTCAGGCAGTAAGGCCTAGTGCGCACTGCGAAATTTTCACCGCGCGGTTTTTTGCGCGCGAAAACAAATCTGCGTCCTATCGCATAAATTTAAATCAGATGAATTTTTCCTATGCGATTTTTTCACCCCAGTGTGAATAAATAAAAAAAAATAAAAATTAAGTTACTAGAGTTTGCAGTATTATTTGTTTTTCTAATTTTGACGTTCACTGCACAACCTGAGTCTTGATACAAATAAATGTCCCTTTACAATAATTTATACAAATGAATCTAACCCCAAAGTAAGCAAATTATATGCCTGTGTTATAGGTGTTAGTCAACGTTACTAATACCAGAGATTAGTAAATATAATATTGTCTTTGCTAATACAAAGAAATACTTAAATAGATACCAGAATAAATTTAGTATACACCCAGACCCGGAAATGGAGACATCGAAATATTTATCACACAAATGCCTGCCCCCGTTGAAATCGAACCCGAGCCTCGCGAATGGTCAGTGTAATTAGGCATTCGACCAATATGTATAGGGATTAATATGTTTCAGAAAAATCGTGCGGTGAAAATTCATAGTGCGTATTAGGCCTGGGATCGCAGAATGAGTAGGAATGACACGAGTTAAATTAGTCCTTGAGTTACGCCCGACGTTTCGTAAAATGAGGCTACTAATGATCATAACACACGTGAATAATGAGAAATCTTCCGTAACTGTGTTACTAGGGCTTTCATTTTGAACTGTTTTATGTCAGGCACAGCTATTACATTTAACGGTGATTTATTTGTAGTACTCACAAAGAACTACGTTGACAATAACCAGATACTAAGTACCGTAGTAGGTACTTAAGGTATTTTATAATACGCATGTTGAAATGACTTTTCGTAGTTAGTGAAGGGAATGAAAGATTTTCGCGCAGTAAAACTACATATACTACATTTATACCTTCAAGCTAAGCTTCTAACGGGATTAGCAGAGAACGTACGTCATATATACGTCAAATGTCACGTTCCTTGCAGACTTGCTCAGCTTCCTTATCCCTTTTCATACAAAAACACAGGTTTTGGAAACTCTTGACACCCGTGTTGGTCCGGGCTCCTATGCAGAGTAGACCATCTGCCTTTCTTGCCAGGCAGTTCGTAAAAGGCGAGCATAGGCTTATCATCACTAACACCGTGACATCTGACTAGGTGGTAGAGTTTCGCAGCGACTCGCCCGGATTGGTACAACCGCCTTACCTATTCCTGCCACCATAACGTCATGACGTGTTCCGGTTCGGAGGGTAAGGTAGCCGGTAAACTTACTTTTGCTCGAGGCCTAACATCCTGACCTCAGGTAGGCAACGCACCATTACCATCTTTGGTGTCTCTAGGCGACGTGAATTTCTTACCATCAGGAAATCTGTCTGCTTGTTTGCCTTCCTATAACGTAAAAAAAAACCCTCGGATAAGGCCTGATCAATTTGATCATAGAATGTCAAGCTAGCTCTCTCCGGGTACCCACATCCATTCATGTTCGCATTGTATATAATTAGTATTTTATAGTTAGCGTTACTTTAAACTAACTTTTCTTTGTATTTAGTTTATCAAACATGCAGGCTTACTTTTTGCCTTGTCTTATTCTGAAAAAAAAAGTATCTTCATACACATCCCTTCAGATTCGGGCAGAGGTACAACCACGGTACCTTGGACTAACCCCCAATTTTCAAAATGCCAATCAAATTTAATCTATGATTTATCTCTCCATAATAGATGTTTAATAGGAGTGCGGCTTAGGGGTTTTAGTGATTGGCGTTTCGGAAACTGGGGGCTTGCGTTTGGCGGCAAGCCTATCGCCAACCGGGAACTTATCCAACCTGGGCAAAGTATTTTTATTAAAAAATCGAAAAAACATATCCTTACTTGGAAGGATGTGATAAAACTCTAAGGACGTTCCTGTCACCCACCAGGGAATTAGTCCACGAATATAGCCCGAGTTGGAAAAGAATCTAACTTTTCGTGTAATTCGCCAACCTTGTCGAAGAACTCACCACGATGTGACTTTCTGTAAGCCATTTTTTTGTGAGATCTAAGGGCTTTTTCACAGTATATTTTCAAATTAAATCAACCTTCCAACCTCAAACCTGCTTTGTACTCCAGTGATTACGAACAGAAATAGAATTCGTCTCCAAGGAGTTAGCAAAGCTTTTGTTTAGAAGCCCTCTTTTAGAAGCAAGTCGATTTCCTGATGGTAAGAATTATACACTACTAGCGGCCCGCCCCGACTTCGCACGGGTATAAAATATACATGTAAACCTTCATCTTCAATCACTTTGTCTATTAATAAAACCGCATCAAAATCTGTTGCGTAGTTTTAAAGATTTAAGCATACAAATTTACATAGGGACAGAGGAAGCGACTTTGTTTTATACTATGTAGTGATTTATAAATATCATACTTTTGAATTTCGCCGTATTGGTCAGAACTCCTTGGCAAAAATAGATCTTCGGCCTTCCTGCCAGGCAGATCGTAAGAGGCAAGCACAGGCTAAGCTTCACTAGCATCCTGTCATCAGTTAGGCAACGCACCACTATCATCGTCTCTCTAGGCGATGTGAAATCCTCATTACGAGGAAATCCGTCTACTTATTTACCTCCCAACCACTAATGAGGGTAATGATGTTTTGCCAAGCTGATGCTGAAATTTTAAGCTACTTGATTTTGTGTAAATAAGTCTGCCATCTACCCTATCCTTCAAACTGGTATAGCTAGAACTGGTAATAGTTAGCACTAACGTTGTGGCAGCAGGACTAGATAATACACATCTACCGTCGACCGCCTGGTAAGTGGAGGGGATAGCGGACACGCCTAACACCACCGGCCAACTGCGAGACTCGGGTTCGATTTCCGACGGTGGTTCACATTTGCGTAAAGAACAACACCATCAATGTTGACATCAACATCTTGATATCAACATTTCTGGGTCTGGTGGGTTTATTAAATTAATTACGGTGTTTTAAAGTATTAGCAATTTGCCCGCTACTTTGCAACGTACAATATTTACGATTGTCATAAAAAATTTCATCCCCTGTCATAGTCCTTCCGGGGGTTGATATTTTTAATATAACTTCTGTTATAAATTCAGGCCATTAGCTATACGCATATAAAACAAAAACAGACATATTTATTTTAGCATAAATTGGCAAAAACAGGCATTTATTTATATATTATATTAGTATCGTTGACTAACATCCATAGCATAGCTTGGGGTTGGAATCAATTTGTGTAATTTGCACATGTTTTTTTATTTTACAAAAGAGACAAAAGCATTCTTAACAAATGATATTTGAATATAGACTTATATCCACTAATGCGCGGTTCCTATAATCAACGAATCGTAATCCGTCAGCTAAACCATTCGTAGTTTGTTCAAAAGTAACTTAGCGTTACCAATATTTTCAAAAAATGTTTAGAATCAATAGTCGGAAACGAGCAACCGTTTTTAGTAATCTTACTAAGCGTACAAAATACTACTTACCATCCGTAATCAAAACGACTCGTTTTTGAATATAGGAACCGGGCATAAATCTTCAGTTATTACAACAAAACATATTCATAACAACCTAAGTCACTTTACGCGTCAATCCCGGCTGTTACAGTTCAACATCGGAATAAACAAAACTTACCCCTAACTTATGGCTGTAGAGCCTAGAGAGGGACATTTCTCATAATAGTTTTGAGGGTGGTATTAAGCATTCACATCAAGTGTACTGAATATAAGCCCCCACATTTCCATTGATACTTGAAATACCTATACCTTAACAATTTTTGCCATACTACACTAATTTACATAGACGCTGGTACTATATTTTAGAACTTAAAACTTTATTATCCGAGCAAAGTTAATGATAACAAATATGCATTAAAATTTTAATAGACTCCAAAAAACGGACAAAGTTCCGCGACCATACTTCACAGATTTTGAAAATTCTGGTTTTTAAAGGGTCTTAAGGATAGCGCACACTTTTGAGAGGCCGGAGTGTGTCGGTTCGGGACGTATCGCGTTGCAAAAGAAACTCACAACTTTTTGAACACAAGAAGGTGATCATTGATAAATATCACAATCGCAATATGCTTCATGATCATAATTCTAAATTTAAATTAAATTTTTAAATGTATTTTTTTTTTGTTGCATTAAGTATCTTCACGTGCGCACCGGGTAGGCAGAGGTACAACTAGGTCACCCACGATTAAATGTAATTAGCACCTAAATGTAATAGGTGGCAAACTTATCACCGGCATTTATTACATCTCTGGCGACTTTGTTTTATTAGATTTTTTTAAGTACAATTAACCTCACCCAATTTAAGTTACCCTACCAAAAAATTAAACTCGGGAACTCATGTTATCATCGCCAATAGAAAACCACAAGACCACAGAGGTGATTATTTAAATTATACCCATATAACATTTGTTCGTCCTTAAAACGACGGTATCTTAGACTAGAATACGTCAAGCTAATTTGATAGAGCCTGGGATAAGCTCGTGGTTTTATAATTCTAGCTCCAAGCGGTGAAAACAAATGCTTGGTAAATAGAACTTATCTTAGAGTGGTATTTGTATAGAGGGACATTTCTCTTGAATGGTTTGCATAAGATATTATGCGTTGGATTAAATGCAATCTGCTACAAGTGTATTGAATTGTAGCCCCTTTTTAAACCAACTTGAAAAAGAAGGTTCAATTTTACACTATGATTTTTGCATGTCATACGAATACTTTACTGATTTTGAGTGAATTTTGATCATTCTTTACTTGTAGATTATGTTTTAGAGAAAATCTATTTAAGAACGGATAAATGGTTTTTCAGTTATAATTAATAATGCGAATCTTTCAAATTAGATATTAGAATTCTATACTCAAATTATCTGTTACGTTTTTTTTTTAATACATATTTTTTATAATTGTGTTATAATACAAGGAACAAACAAATGACTCTTCTAAAGGTAAGAGAATACCATTACCTTTAGACACCATAGATATTACTGGTACGTCACTATGTTATGCCAAACCCGTAATATGACAATGACGAAGCTGACTATGTGGTGGAAAATTTTCCCGTTGTTGATCCAAGTCCGCTGACTAGAATGTCAGGTTTCTCTGCAAAGTAGCTCGTAAGAGTCGAGCACGAGTTAAATGGGCTATTACCATTATTATGCTGGTGGTTGTGTGTTATGCTGCAACTTGCCCGGGTAGGGTAACGGTAACCACCGTCTTACCTATTCCTGTCGCCATAACGATTCATGTTTCAGTCCGAAGGGTATAGCAGCCAACAGAATTTCACAATAGGCCTTACATCTCGGCCACAGGACAGCAGCACGTCTATAACACATATGAGTCAATAGCCACGGTCTTACCGAGGGATAATAATTTATTTAAATAATTTTAGCATATAAATTAATTAGACCTTGCCTAGAAGATAGACTTTATGACGATATTTCATTGGGTTGCCGTGGCAGAGCTAAATAACGTTAATACTCGGCCGAAACACTGGGTAACAGCGCAGTATAAATGTGCGACAGTATGTAAAGTACCTACAAACTGTCGATACGGTTCACTCACACAAACATGCGAATTGACGAAGCCCCTTAGCGGTTTTTGGGGTGCTGCAGTAGCGTGTAGCGCGTCAAGCTGAATGGTCATGTTGTTAATTGTTTCCGCGTTTTTAAAATGGCTGAAGCGTATTCGGTTTTTGCTGGATTAACCTGACGCCTTATGACCTACTTACTTTATTTGTTGGCCAATTCTTAGACCTACTCAATATGCTCACAAAATTTCATCAAAATCAGTCAAGCCGTTTAAAACGAGTATGGGAACGAACACTGTGACACGAGAATTTTTTTTTAAAGACGAGAATTTATAAATAAGATATATTTATACAACGAACAAACGCACGGCTTTTCTGATGGTAAGAGATAACCGTGGCTTATAGACACCATAGATGAAGATGCGTCGCCGACATATGGCCGAGATGTTAAGCTAATGGTGCAAATCTGTCAACTACCCTGTCCTCTGAAACAGAACATGATACAGTCATCATGGCAGCAGGTATAGGTAGGACAGTAGCTGCAAAGCACTCTACCACCAGTGGTCTCATTGGTAATGACTCATTTAACCCTTGCTCGCTTCTTACAGGCTACCTGGCAAGAATGCAGATGGTCTGTTTGTTCTACACACACCCGGAACAACACGGGGAATGAAAACGCTATTGCTTCCTTCAAATTTTTTCCATTGATTGATTGAAGTAATAGGGTAATAGTGTAGGTATATCATAAAGTACCTATACTCCATTATTTAAAAAAAATGTTTTTTTCGTCTTAACTTATCGCCTCTGTGGTCTTGCGGTTCAGTTGTTGGACTAAACTGCATGAGATCCCGCGTTCTATTTGCAGGTCGGGCAATAAAAAGAAAATTGGGTTTTTCCAATTTTCTAATAAACAAAATGGTTCTCGGGATAGGATATGTGCCCGTTTGGCGATAGGTTTGCCACCTATCACATTGTGGGACTTGGTATCTTCGGCTAATCGTGGGTGCCCTGGTTGTACCTCTGCCTATCTCTTCGGAGACATGGGCGTGAAATTTTTTTCAACTAGACTTAGTTTCAATACTGTTTCATATTTGTGCTGTGGCAACAACTAGTATATAATAATCCAAACACAACTAGCATCATAAAATCAGTTTATTGACCTTTCAGGAGTAACTTTCTAACAAACCAGCGCTTTATTGTTCCTGTTATTCAATAAGTACTAAAACGTAAACAGTATAGTTGTCATAAAGTTTTAACAGCGAGAAAGTTATTTTCTTGAAAGTTTAAACCCAAGTTAGTGCGTTTAACTTCGTGGACAGTAAATTGATGAAATAAAGTTGATTACCCGTTTATCACCAGCAGAAGGGTTACTCTTGAATCTCGATTTCATGCAAATTGGAATCGGATTTAAGTCATTTTGTACTCTTGAGCACACAATACTGGCGAATCAAATTATTAACATTATTTTCTTGAAAGTCTTAACCTAAGTTAGTACGTTTGCCGTCTTGACAGGAGATTGACAAAATAAAGTTGATTACCTGTTTATCACCAATAGAAGGGTTACTCTTGAATCTCGATTTCATGCAAATTGGAAAATAGAATCAGATTAGTGTCATTTTGTATTCTTGAACAAAACACTAGCGAATTATCAACACTACCTTAATTTTACGTTTCTTGAAAATTATAGGTATCGATGAAGTAGCTACTCCAGAGTCTGATCTGAATTATTTTTTTTTAGGAATTGGAAGGCAAACAAGCAGACGGATTTCCTGGTGGTAAGATATTCACGCCGCCTAGAGACACCAAAGGAGGTAATGGTGCGTTGCCAACCTGAGGCCGGGATGTTAGACATCGAGCAAAAGTATGTTTACCGGCTACCTTACCCTCCGAACCGGAACACGTCATGACGTTATTTTAGAAGGATTAGGTAAGGCGGTGGTATCAATCCGGGTGAGTCGCTGCGAAACTCTACCATCTAGTTAGATTTCACGATGTTAGTTACGGTAAGCCTATGCTCGCCTTTTACGAGCTGCCTGGCAGGAAGACAGATGAAAAAATGATGACAGATAAAAAAACAAATGTCCACCAGTGCGAAGCCTTGGTGTGATGAACTACGGTTGTCTCTTATCAACAGGAGATCCACATATTTGCTGGTTAAAAATAGAGTAATGTCATTTAATAGTTTTACAATTGTTGAAATTATCTAACGATGTCTGTTGTACCAATTGTACATCTAGATCAAGTGACAGAGACCCAGTAGCATTATTAAGGCTATTAAGGTATCTGCCATCTCATTGATACTATCATTCGCCACGCACTCCAGCACAAATTACTAGCCGTTGGTAGCCCCAATTGATACTCTATCTGCTTCGCTTTATACAGCTTATCCAAACAATTGCCTTTCTAAATAATTTTGACCAATTACGCGGTGAAATTTATCTTGATCGGCTTGATGCTTGTTAGCTTACTTTTAACGGTTTGTATCTAATAGTACTGAAGCCTGCAAAACTTTATAGATGGGGAGGCTACGTTATTAAACTCATACTTTCTCAAGCGTCATGTCATCTTTTGTTTTAGTAGAAAATTGGTTGAACGAAAGGTTATTTTAAATGCATGTAAATAGTACAAAGGCGTTATATATATAGTATAAATTCAAACCTTTGTTCCTAAGGGTACGATGCCTTTATGATTTTTTTATTTTTTTCTCTTTTTTTGTCCTAGTTTGAAATAGGTGTATGTGACTGAAACTATACAGCAGAAGAAGCTTTTTTCATAGTTTTTGTCTGTCTGCCTCTGTGGTCTAGCGGTCCGTCGTTGGACTTGACTTCTTGAGGTCCTGGGTTCGATCCCCGGAGGGGGCAACAAAAAAATTAGAAATAGCATATTTTCAATTTTCTAATAAAAATAACGTTGTCCGGGACTGGACATAGGCTTGCCACTTATCACATCGTGGGACTTAGTGTCTTCGGCTAGTACTTACTTAGTAAAATACTTACTTACTTTGTATGTCTGTTTTACTCCGGATCGAATACACCAATCGTGACGATGAATGGTTGTATGATACTGTGGGATAGGAAAAAATGACAATGAAAACTTAGCTATATATCTAAATTTTAGGATTTAAATAATCCTTCATACATCAATATGGTGCGCAGGCATATGTATTCTAATCCTATTTTTTCTGACAGGTTGCTCTAAGCACACGGCCTTTACAGTAGGCTTAGATAAAGTGAACGTTTTTAGTAAGGGTACAAGGTATCCGCTAATTTATCTTAATCTGACGGGCTCGAACAAATCTCAAAAATTGTCTAGGGCGTCTCTATTATTAAGATTTAATGATACAAATGTCACTAGTATTGTCTCAGGCCGCAATGCCATTGTAGAGTATCTCTGTTTTTAAGCAATTTAAATAAAAAAATCATCTACAAATATATTAAATAAAATGAATATTGTTTATGCACATATTTATATGAGATACTTTTGTTATTTTAATAGTCGATATTTACTTCCAATTCAATTACATAGACCGTGATTACCGGGTTTACAGCGATGAGTTGCAAATGTTGACAGTTGGAACTGGAACTTTACCCCGTGTTGGTCCGAGCTCCTTTGTAGAATAGACCATCTGCCTTCCTGCCAGGCAGCTCGTAAAAGGCGAGCATAGGCTCACCGTCACTAACCCAGTGAGATCTTACTAGGTAGTAGAGTTTCGCAGCGACTCGTCCGGATTGGTACCAACGCCTTACCTAATCCTGCCGCCATAACGTCAATGCCTACTGTTGACGTGTTCCGGTTGGAGGGTAAGGTAGCCGGTAAATTGACTTTTGCTCGAGGCCTTACATCCCGGCCTCAGGTTGGCAACGCACCATTACCACTATTGGTGTCTCTAGTCGTCGTGAATTTCTTACCATCAGGAAATCCGTCTGCTTGTTTGCCTTCCAATGTTATGAAAAAAAAAGTATTACTTTTCTGCATCTACCAAAAAGTTTAATCATTTATCACCCGATTTTATAGAATCGGGCTTATAATTATTTGTATCCACTCAATTTATTTTGGCGGAACATTGCAAATTAAATAATTTTATTTGGATTTAAGTATGAATTTTCGCAACATTACGCATTCTTCTATATTTTTTTATAAGGTGTACATTGTTATCTTCTTAATTCACATTTGACATTGAAAAATTAATGCATTTTTTTTAATTCAAAATGAACGAGCAACGTGAGCTTTATGTTACAATAAAATACTTCTAGCGTAAAACAATATTATAAATGAGAAAGTTTGTGAGAATGGATGAATGTTTGTTAATCTTTCACGCGCAAACTACTAAAGGGATTGATTTGAAACTTTACAGGAATATAGTTTATACGAGTACATCATAATGACAAATAGGCGAGCAAAGTCGTGTGTGCAAGCTAGTAGTCTATATTTTATGCTTCCAACGTTCCTACAAATTAACAGTTGGATCTCCTATGTATAGAATTGTACTGTAATAATAATTCTTTATTTGCATACAATAGAGTCATAATTAATGTCTTATTAATTAATCTGTATTTTGCAGCAGGCAAATCATGATTTCTAACATTTTACTAGATTCGATTACGTGTTTATACGTAACTTACACTTTTAAAAGGTTTAAATTAAAAATAATAGTAATAGTCAAATATTAAACTTATTTAAACAGTCCATTAACATTCTTTATTATTATATAAATTCTTTTTGTATTTTTTTATCTTTATATACGGTCACATACAGACAGTGTCACATTTACAAAACCTATGAGTTGCATATCAATCATCTGAAATATATAAAATATTCATTTTCCCATTTCTCGTAGTCACCACATCACGCCTGAACGGATGTACCGATTTTGCAATTTTTTCTTGTATTGGTTATTGTTACGATACGGATCATATGAAAAAAACGGAGGAAAAAAGCAGGGAAAATGGAAAAAAAATTTTAAATATTAGAAATGTCAAGCGATACGAAGTTCGCCGAGTCGGCTAGTTAGTTATAAAATGTCATAGTAGCTTAAACTTAATCTTTAATCATTTTCTTCGTTGGTCGAGTGGGTAAGCTTACACACCTTACTACATCGACCAATCATCGCTCGGGTTCGATTCCCGAGGGGGGCAGGCATTTGTGTGATGAACATTTAGATGTGTGCATTTCCGGGTCAGGGTGTTTATTAAATTTATTCTGGTATTTATTAAATTATTATTATTATTTAAATAAAGTCGTTGACTAACACCCATAACACCAGCATTTATGGGATTAATAAATTGGCTTACTTTGTGTTCAATTTGTGTGATTTGTCCAGGGATATTCATTATTTTATTATTTATTTATTAAAATTTAAAATACGTACGTTGCGTTGGTACAAATATCTAAAAATGCTAAGTTACAAAAATGCGACGATTTAAGTTTTCAATCACACAGTTGTATATATCAAAAGTTGTTTATAATGCTTTCTATTACAATACTTGTTCCTTCTTCTTTCTTTCTTTAAGTTTTGGACTTCACGTTAGTATTTTGCCATTCGTCAAGTAGAAATTTGCATTAAATTTTATATCAATTTTAATCAATTATAATTAGTCATCAGTCATAAGTCGTCAGTAAGTCATGTCAGGCTCTTGAATAAAGCGGCGGCTTCATTAGACAAGCTCATGTAAGGAGATTTGGCGGCAACGAGGAAATACATAATACGCTAATTTCTTCATGATAAAAAAAAGTATCTTCACGCTTATATCCCCGAAGAGGTAGGCAGAGGCACAACCAGGGCACCCACGACTAGCCGAAGACACTAAGTCCCACAATGTGATAGGTGGCAAGTCTATCGCCTACCGGGCACATTTTCAATCCCGACCAACATTTTTTTTTATTAGAAAATTGGAAAATTGTTGGCCGACCCGGGATTTGAACCCGAGACCTCATGCAGTCAAGTCCAACACCCGGATTGCTAGACCACAGAGGCGATTCTTCATGATTATTTCATTTATGCACTTTCACTGAACAAAATTGTACAAAATGCCACCAAAATTGACTAATTCCACTCAATATCAACACGAAATTCAATAATTATGATAAAACTTCGACCATCTTTTCTCTCGATGGCGCCAAGACTCATACTTGTTCCTATGAAGCAATTTTATACGCGGTGGAGGCTGGAGCTGGTGACAGATGTAAGTTTTAGTCGAAACTCCGATGAGTTTCGACAACGTATACAAATTGCGCAGCGCCTTTGAGAATACAATAATATTTCTGTACATTTGCCCGTTCATTCAGTTTTATGTTTGTTTCGATAATATACTTTTTATAGTACTTTTTAAATACACATAAAACCCAGTCGCCTCTGTGGTCTAGCGGTTCAGGTGTTGGACTTGACTGCATGAGGTCCCGGGTTCGAATCAAAGGTCGGCCAACATAAGGAAAATTGGGTTTTTCCAATTTTCTAAAAAAAACATGTTGCTCGGGATTGGATATGTGCCCGGTTGGCGATAGACTTACCACGTATTACATCGTGGGACTTAGTGTCTTCGGTTAGTCGTGGGTCCCCTGGTTATGCCCTTCGGGGATATGGGCATGAAAATACATAAAACCAAAAAGAATTCTCCATTTTGGAACAATGGTGTTATACTTTACTTATTAGTAGCTAAACCTCCATTAGGCCTATAACCTATCTACTGAAGACTACCACTGATTTTAATCGAAAGAAAAGAGGTTGTATGTTCGACTGCTATAATATTTTTTATTGTAATCGATCGGCTTTTTTCCTAGCCGTTTCTTTTAAGTATTTTTTTTATTTGAAGATGGTTGGTTATGGATGCCTTAATATCTGGATTTGATAATATAGTATCAGGAAATCGAGGAGATTGTCTTATTTTTGGTACAAAGTTAGAAGATTTGAAATTGAAGTTTGGTTTGTGCAGTTTTACGCCCTTTTTTAATAGACAACCGTGGCCTGTAGATACCATTAATGTTACAGGTGCGTCGTTGTCCTATGGCCAGGATGTAAGACCTATTCTGCAAGTCTATAGTAGTCTCTAGTCATAGGAATGAGGCTGGGTTATTAAAGTATAAATGTACAGGCTACCCTTCGTACCTAAGAAGTTCAAAACTAAAGATGGATTAAATAAGGAAGTAGTAAGTACTAAACGTGGTAATAAGACACAAAACAATATTACCTAGTTACTCTAAATTAATTATTGAAATTGACCAACAGGACAGTACTTTGCCCTGACACGATACACCCTTCCATGGACGTATCCACTTATATCAGAGCCCTTACTTTGAGTATACGATACCAAAATTCGTAATCGTTTCGTAAATTGTGTGAAAACTTTGAACTGCGCCTCTACTGCTAACTAAAAGAACTAAATTTATTTTCAAAGCGCTTAAGATTTCAATAAGACTATAGCCAACAGAAAGTGTATTGTTACATGTATTCCCGAGGAAATAGGCAAAAGTGTAACCAGGACACCCACGATTAACTGAAGCACGCCGCACTTAGATACATTTATTGACATTTGATTATCATTAAGTTACAATTTCGTATTGATGTCAAAATAATGACACATTAAATAAATTAAGAAGAAAATCTCGCGGTTAGCAACATATTAGCCATTTCGAAAAAAAAAGACTGACGACTTTAAGAGACGACTGACGTCTATGATTACAGCCGGCCTTAGAACGTAATATGCAAACCTATCGAAAACCGGGTAATTATCCAATACCGGACATCGTTATTTTTATTAAAAAACTTACAAAACGTATTTTAAGTATCTGGTCCAGGAATCAAACGCGATACAGAGGTGATCTATATATAAATAACTAAACTAACTAACCTAATAAGTTTCCCGTGTTGTTCCAAATTCTTTTGCAGACCAGACCATCTATCTGCCTTTTTACCAAGCAGCTCGTAAAAGGCTAGCATAGGCTTATCGTCACTCACACCGTGACATCCTACTATCGAGAGGTGGAGTTTTACAGTGACACGCCTGGACTTGTACCACCACCTTACCTATTCCTGCTGCCGTAATGTCAGTACTTGCCTTTGACGTGTTCCGGTTCGGAAGGAAGGTAGCCGTTAAACTTATTTTTGTTAGAGGCCTAACACCCCGGCCATAGGTTCTCATCGCACCATTAGTACCTTTGGTGTCTCCAGGCGATGTGAATTTCTTACCATCTGGAAATCCGTCTGCGTGTTTGCCTTCCAATACAATAAAAAAATCAAAATATAATAATCAAAATCAACTCATGGTATAGGCTCCAGTCTGTCATCTAAGCCAGACATAATGTCATTACTCTACAATATGGCGGAAACGTCAGACAGAGCGCATTATACAGAAATGGCGTCAATTGTTAGCATTAATAAAGTTACACAATACGCTGCACTGAATATTCGTGTTGCCAGAAACATAAGAACAGTATTTTATTATAGACTAGCCGATTCGGCGAACTTCGTATCGCTTGGTAATAACAGTTACTAATTGTTTGTATGGATTAAAGTATTAAAATTATTAGATAGAATTATGAAGCAAATTTTCAATTGACCATATTTTTTTCCATAAATATATTTTCACGAAACATAGTTTTGACAACACTTAATCACATAACATATCACTTAATCTAACCGCGTTTAAATCCGTTGAGTAGTTTCAAATTTATAACATACCAGACAAACAGACAGACAGACAAGAAATCCGAAAATGGTATTTTGGTTTTTGTTACTCTTGTTTAATCGCTCCCTATAAGTATTTTGGGAAAAACTGTACTAATCTAGATTTTTACTGTCTTATTCATATTATTGACTAGATGTTGCTTGCAGCTTAACCCATACTGAAAAAAAAACGTATCTTCACATATACCCGGGACCTCAAAAAGTCAAGTCTGACGCCGGACCGCTAGACCAAAGAGGCGAAGTTACTTAAAACTTCTTCTTAAAATGAAATTTGTTACTAGCGCCCCGCAACGGCTTCGCACTGGTATAAAATATACTTTCATATTACCCTTCGTCTTCAATCACTTTATCTATTTAAAAAAGCGCATCAAAATTCGTTGCGTAGTTTCAAGATTTTAAGCATACAAAAGGACATAGGGACAGAAGAAGCGACTTGATTTTATACTACGTAGTGAAGAAGGTACAAAGATGTTCAAACATACCAACATAAGCCCTTCTCTAAATCAATGGGCCACTCTTTTTATTAAATAAGAAATATAAGTAATTTTAGATATAAATGTTTGGTGGCCAAAATAAATATAAATTAAGTATCTTGACGACACACACGTATTACCGAAAATAAAGTTGGAGATACAACCAGTTCACCTTTGTCTATATCATAATAAATTGTGATAGTTCCTCGAGTATTTGTGAACCCTAAACTATGGCTTTAACATAGCAATTAGTTAGAAACTTAATCCATTCGTTACCTCAATATGTTGGATATTATATACTTTTATACAATTAGGCAGCATATATAAATGTATATAATAGTAAACAAAAATTTGAAACATTTACAGCAATCAGGAGTATTATATATTTTAAGCGAGATAAAAACCATTCTATGTATTGATCCAAGTTACCCTCTATGTGTGTGCAAAATTTCATGAAAATCGGTCAAGCGGTTTTTGCGTGAAGGAGTAACTAACAAACAGACAAACTTTCGCAGTTACAATAATCATAGAATAGAATAGGATAGGTAGTATAAACATGGATACGTTGACGAATTAATCCTCTGTAATTGGAAAATATAGAAATTAACGTAATAACATAGTTCAAAGATTCAAAGAGATAAAAAATTAAGATTATAAAAAAAGAATTTAATGTAAGCCAACATAACAAAATATAAACAAAAACCTCAATTGCAAAAAAAAACAGCCATCTAGCTCAAAGGTGGACACAAACCATTCATGTCACAGGTGTGACATGAATGGTTTGTCATCAATGGAATGTCACACTTGTGTTCATAAATCCCATTAAAAAAGTATGATTTTTGAAGAATTCCTCCGTATCAGAAAAAACTTCCGGGCTACTTCCCATAATTCGCCGAAGTGGTATATGAAGCCCACAATGTGACAGTTGACTAACCTATCAGCAACCGAACACTTATCCAATCCCGGGTTACGTTACGCAAAATTGCAAAACACATTTTAGGTTGCCATACCCAGGAATTGAACACGCGAATACGCGTAGTCAACGCCGGTTTACTAGACCCTAGAGATCGCCTTTAATTTATTAATTTAATATCATGTTACACAGATTTTTATGATCTTAATGTAAAGTTATTAGCAAATACCATCAAAGATGTCGGAGGTCAATGTCCATTGGGACAATATTTGTCTTTAGTTATAATTTTGTAAAGTGGATGTGTAATTACAGCAGTAAATATCAAGGCAAGCCGATTGCACTCCGATAATGACGAAAACAAACATTCAACTAACATTACTAGTATTCATTTTTAAGTGTCGTTGACTTTTTTGTAACGGTTCATGTAAAAGTGATCTTGAATTAAATTGTTTTTTTTTTTATAGAGAGAAGTTGCAACACGTATTGTAATATTAGATGGATTGCAATAATACGTAGAATATTTGTATTTTTATCGCCTCTGTGGTCTCCCGATCCGGCGTTGGACTTCACTTCTAGAGGTCCTGGGTTCGATGCCCGGGTCCGGTCACAAAAAAATAGAAAATTTGTATTTTCAATTTTTAATAATGTTGCCCGGGATTGGAAATGTGCTTGGTAGGCGATATGCTTGCCACCTATCACATTGTGGGACTTAGTGTCTTCGGCTAGCCCTGGGTGCCTTCGTTGTGCCTCTGTTTACCTCTTCAAGGATTTGGGCATCAATGAACCTCCTACAAAACCTTTGTAACTTAGTCAAGAATCATCTCGTTCACAACAGTTATCAAACAACAAATCATCGAAATCGGTCCATTCATACACACACACGCACGCGAAGTGCACACACATACATACAGACACAGACACGTCAAACTAATAAAAACCCTCGTTTTGCATCGTGGGTTGAAAAGGGTAAGTAATAAGTACCTATACAACTTTTGTCGATAAAAAGCTCTTCTTAGCTATTAATTTATGAATGAGACCAAGGATTTTACTTACTTGCTTAGAGCGTTACGGAAAATCTGTGGTGTAACGCTCGCTGACTGCATTCGTAACAGTGAGATCCGAGTAAGAGTGGGATTGAAAGAAAGTGTTGGTGTTAAAATGCGAAAGGGCATGCTCCGCTGGTTCGGTCATGGGGAAAGAATGGCAGATGAAAGATTGACAAAGCAGATATACAATACGAATGTGGATGGATATAGGTACTCGGGGATACCAAAGTTGACATTCCACGATCAGGTCACTTGGATATTATCCGAGGGTGGTGTCAAGACTCTCCGAAATCGGCGTGTTTGTATGAAAAGGGTAATGAATGTGAAGAAAGCCCGTTAGGCTTGTCAGGATTGGGTCTGGCACTCTATACTCTCTGCCTACCCCGTAAGGAACTTGGCGTGAAAATAAGAATTTTAAATAAATAAATAGTTTTCTCGTGAAGCGATTTACATACTTTTAAATTTGTTATTGTCTCATACATACAGAAATGTGACGTGAAAGCTGTCTGGGTCTGCGTTTGGGGATGAATAAAATATCTAGTGCTGAATTTAACCTGCGAATGCCATAAAATATGTACAGACACTGCCATCAGATAATGAGGCTGTGAATAATATCTGGTCCTGTTTGGATAAAATTAGGAAACTGAGCAAGTCTATATATGTATATGAGGCTTTTTTACACCTAAAGTCCTATATATAGGCCTATGTATACCTATCAAGTAAGTCTGCAAGGATAATCTCATTCAAGGTCAATTTAAGGTCATTTTGCACTTGAAACTCTCTGCCTACCATGTAAGAAACTTGGCGTGTATATTTACAACTGTCATATTTTAATCGTCACAGTGTTATGTTAATCAAATCAATTTTCACATAATATCTAATTGATTAAAAAATAAGGGATTGAACAGGCAGAACAGGCTGCCAGGCAGCTCGTAAAAGGCGAGCATAGGCTTACCGTCACTAACACCGTGACATCTGACTAGGTGGTAGAGTTTTGCAGCGTCTCACCCGGATTGGTACCACCGCCTTACCTATTGATGCCGCCATAACGTCATGACGTGTTCCGATTTGGAGGGTAAGGTAGCCGGTAAACTTACATTTGCTCAAGGCCTAACATCCCGGCCCCAGATTGGCAACGCACCACTACCACCTTTGATGTCTCTAGGCGGCGTGAATTTCTTAACATCAGGAAATCCGTCTGCTTGTTTGCCTTCCAATATCATAAAAAAAAACACACCACAGTTACAACACCATTTTTTTTCTTATCCCAAATTAAGCATATTACATGCTTGTGTTATGGGTGTTAGCTAACGACACTAATACATATAAATACTTAAATAGACACCAGAATAAATTTAATTAACACCCAAACCCGGAAATGTTCATCTCTCAAATGCATGCCCCCGTCGGAAATCGAACCCTAACCTCGTGATTGGTCGTTGTAGTTAGGCGTGGACACTAGCCACTCGACCAACGAGACGGTCCTCGCTGGCGGAGGAGGCGGTCAACGGGGCGGTTTAATAGTTCCTTTTAAATAATTCACTTGCTCGAGTAGGTATCCTTCGTCTTACCTACGTATTGCCACCTTATTGACAATTATTTCATGTACCGGTCGGGTAGCGTGCAGATTAGTACAACAGGTATCTCAGGCTGATCCCTTAATATACAATACAATAGCCCAGCAACTATAACATTTGTGGTGCCTATAGGCAACGGATTTTTTGCTGTCCTCAATAATGAAGCTCAGCAGATCGGCAGCACTAAGTCCAATTATTTCAAATTTGATTATTCTTTTTGCAAAAGATAGCTAATGATTCCGCGGCTAATTTTAACTTTATGATTAACTATGAGTTCAACATAAACAGAAATTAATGTTATACATCATTAAGTGTAACTAAAAAAGAACTAGTCAGCTCATGATAAAATTAATATGAGCCGACCTCAAAATAACTATCTATCTATTGAAAAAAAACATCAAGTTCAGTTAGTTTTTAGCAGAGTAATCACGTTACATACATACAAAAGAAAACTCACAGTCGGATTGAGAACCTTTTTTATGATAATGGAAAGCAAACAAGAAGACTGATTTCCTGATGTTAAATAATTCACGCCGCCTAGAGACACCAAAGGTGGTAATGGTGCGTTGCCAACCTGAGGCCTTCTTTTTCGAGTTAGTCTGTACATATAATAAAACTGTAGAAGGGTCAATTCTGTACATTGAAAATATTAAAAAAATAAATAGCAGGGGGTGTTTACTGGATTGATACCAAACCCAAATATGCGATTTCAAAAAATTTTATCTATATTATGTATGTTCAGGCATCAAGTGAAAACTAACAGTTCGATTTCGATGAAACTTGGTATAACTATACCTTATTATCCTGGGCATAAAATGGAATACATTTTATCCTGGAAAAGTGCGTAGAAAAAAAATCTTAATTTTTCAGTTTTATCACGCGAAGACCGACATTCGTGCCGACGGAGTCGCGGGCGGAAGCTAGTTAAATAATAAAACAGTTTGAGAAGCACCCGTAATATACGATGTTACGACATAATCATGTCAATCTATTTGAATTACAATTTAAATCTTGTTACTTCGCATTAGCATTTTGTTTTTATACAAAACAATTTAACTGTGATTTTCACATAGGCACGCCGGTTTAGTACAACGTTAAGTTCCATAGTTAACTAACCAGTCATATGTTTATGGAGATAGCACAGCGCGATCACAAAATTATCTCCATTTTAGATAAGTATACCGAATAAAGCAGTTTTACATACAAAACGGTATTTTCTATTCATTATTACGATACATTTTACGAAACTTAAATAGAAATTTCTGTCATCAACTCGTAAAAAGGCTCAGACATAGTGTCGATAGGTAAATGCTATCATCTTAAAGCATGTGTGTGTGTGTGGTTCATAGGTGTTGTGGTTCACAGGTGGTTCCGTCTGCCACCCACCAGACCACCGTATTTATGGTTCATAGGTGGCGTGAGAATAATGTGATGTTTGGGTATGATTATATTTTATATTAATTAATTAACTTGGAAATAATTGAATGGAAAACAGAACGTTTCATCAAATACCTAGTATGGACCTCAGTGGTCTTAGAAGTGTTTCGTTAACATGTTTTTTTTTTGTAAGTTTTGTGTATCATAAAATAAAGAAATATTCTTAGACACCATTTGAAAATCCGTCTTCTTGTTTTACAATCCCAAAAACAGAACCTTTAGCGTCCTACTAAAAAATATAGATTAAAGAATTACAAGGCTAAATTAAAAAGGCTAAAAAGAAGTTCTCGAGTGGAGACCACGTACCGGCAAGCGAAGCATAGGACGGCCACCCCGAAATGGACAGACGACCTTATGAGGGTCGCGGGGTCTCGCTGGATGCAGGCCGCTTCCATCCGGTCGAAGTGGAAGTCAACGTGGGAGGCCTATGTTCAGCAGTGGACGTCCTATGGCTGAAATGATGATGATGATGATGAAGGCTAAATTTGGTATTATAGTCTTTAGAACACTGTAACACAGCTTGTGATATCAACATAACTTTACTCTTACCTTAGACAGCTAGCGTCGTGTATTTCTTATCATCAGGACAAGTATGGGATGTTTTCCATTTCTTGTCTTCCAATCCTTTGCCCGCTTAACCTTAAAACCCTCACAACCTCTAAATATTGAAAGAACAACAAATATATTAACCCAAAAATGTAATGCACAACGATCTCAGCGCTATACTGTCATCTAATTCTATCAATGTATCTAATCTTGACACTTACTCGCCTTCGAGTGCAAGAGCGAGCTTCAAATCCAGTTTTTCTAGCGCCTGGAATGCAGTTAAATGCACCTGTTATATCTAGCTGATAAAATATTCCTTGCTACTGATAACAGCCAATTTTACATTTTTCCTGTAGGTATATTAGAGATTTTTTTGGTTTGGTTGCTCGCCTCGGTGGCCTAGCGGTCCGGCGCCGGACTTGACTTCTTGAAGTCCCGGGTTCAATCCCCGGGTCGGCAAACAAAAAATTAGAAAATGTGTATTTTAACTTTTCTAATAAAAATAAAGTTATCCGGGATTGGATATGTGCCCGGTTGGCGATAGGCTTGCCACCTATGACAATGTGGAATTTACGTCTTCGGTTAGTCGTTAGTGTCCTGGTTGCGCCTGTGCTCATCTCTTCGGGGATATTTTCTTTTATTGTATTAAATTATTTTTAATAGTTCTTTTTTGTTGACTGACCCAAGAATCGGACCCATGACCTCAAGAAGTCAAATCCGACGCCGGACTGCTAGACCACTGAGACGATACTAAACCATATTTTTTAAATCATGGTAGATATCTAGTAGGTATCTTATATAAGCACCTGAGGTGAGCGGAAACAAAATATATAAGGGACTAAGACTAAGAGATTGAGGGCTACTTGCACGTTCCTGGGTTAAGTATTTAACACTAAGTTAGCTTTAGGGTCAAATCACCTGATATTTGACAGTTTAAATCAATATCAAACGTAATCTGGAAATGTGCAAGTGTTATGAGGTTAACTTAAGAGTTTGTCTTTCCTTTTTTTATGATATGATATATAAAAAATTCTCGCCGCTTAGAGACACCGAAGGTAGCAATGGTGCGTTGCCGACCTGAGGCCGGGTTGTGT
>NJDD01000602.1:233793-244764 GCA_002245505.1 Calephelis nemesis
CCCGAGCAACATATTTTTATTAGGAAATTAAAAATCCTTTTTTATTTTTTAGTCAAGTCTAATAACTGAAATGCTAGACCACAAAGGCGACCGTTCAGTTTCGAAATAATTTTGCAACCCAAGAACGGGCTCACCTATCCAAACCTAAAGTTTAGACCTTGTTCGGACTATTTAGTAGATGGTTTATGTTAAGTTTAAATAGTTCGGTCTAGCGGTTCTTCATTTATTACATTTTTGTAACAAATTAAAATGACAGATCATTTTGTTAATGAGTATTTTTCAGTCAAATTGAAGCTTCTCTCAGATGGTTATGGTGCTGTCATATTTATATTTTTTTTCAGTTGTTTTTATTCTTTTTTTGTTATGTTGTGTTATGTCATTCATGTTGTCATAGACGTAGCGAAGCACGTTCCGGAAAGCTTGTTAATTATGGTAATAGTGGACTTAATTGGCTGGTTAGCAAATCAAGAAACCAAATTACCAGACCACCACCGAACATGGGGTCGTCACATCCCGACTTAAAAAAAGGCACGATTAAATTAAACTTAAAAAGATCAAAACACCAGGCTATATACTTAAGTAAGAAATATACCCTGCCTACGTATTCCAATAACAATAATAATACTGATAAACTGGTGCCATTAAATATTTTAATATTGGATTTTTATCGGTTTTTAGTATTTTATCATATTTAGTAAACAAGGAAATAAACTTACATAAATTAGTGACATAGGCTTTCGGCAGTGAATTTAAACAACAAAAATGAGAGCTTAGGAAAAACGAGCGTAATTTATTAATTTATTTATCGCGAAAAATCAATTAACTTATCTGTTATCTCTTGAAACACGTGACGTTTCATATATGTAGTTCAAGCAAAATATAAACTATGGCGGGATATTAAGGCTCACATTGCACTGAGCGTCGCTATAATAATAATCGCGACGCGAAATAAATGGTTGCCAAGTTGTGTTCAGTTTCTAACTCTGTATATTTTTTTTTGTCTCTGATCATTTTAGTGGTATTGAAAATTAGGCCGACAAAATTCCTGACACATATTAATAATCCAGACGTCTGCGTTTCTGGGTCTGTTTTTTTAATTCATCCAGGTATTCCAATGTATATTTTAACTAGCACCCATAACATGAGCATATTGTTTGGAAAGGAAATACACGATAAATATGTCTGGCGTACACGTCGACTACAGCAAGTTTATATCTCCTGAGACGACCACTGCTGAACAGACCCAGACGCTCTCATAAAATTACGCTCGTTTGACTACACCCTAAGATTTAAATAGGCTAAACCAATTAAAAAAAACCGGTTGCACTCCGGGAGTGCCGACAGACAATTGTGCATGTAACATTGAGCATTTTTGATATTTTGAAATGGTTAGGAAATAATTTTGCACGAATTGGTTTAAACATCAGTATAGAAAGTACTATCATTTATGTGGCAGAATACAATACTCATTTATTGTGCTATCTTACACAAACATGACAACACGAACATTTGCGCAAGCACTCTGCGCCGTCTTAGTCGTGCAAGCGCCCTGTGTCGTCTTACGAATTTTTGTCTTACGAATCAGATGTCCTAACGCGAGTTTAGAAGTTTTTACTCAAGTTTTCACTTTAAAAATTTATTTGTGACAGTTCTCTTTGATGGCAAGAGAGATCCATGGCTTATGGACAACATATATGTGTTTCAGGGGCGTCACTAATTTGTGCAAGGCCTTACGATCTTATGTACCACTGCAAACAGCGTCGTGTTTGTTTGTAACTTTGATTTTTGACCGACCAAGACTAGTGTATGTTTGTAGACTTCTGTGTTCCCTGCTAAAGCCGAAACGACTTAAAGTATTTTAACCTATAAAGCATAGATTAGATAAGACATACAGATCCTTTAAAGACACCAAATGTGGTAGTTATCTGTTGTCAACCTAAGATTAGGTAATAAACCTTTTACCCACCCTTTTTTCTTTAACTCACCGTTGTAACTGGAACTCAAAATTGGCCAATACTGACGTAACGGCGTTAGGTAGCACTAATCATGGATAATAGCAGATAATAGTAAAACTTAATTCCCTACTAGTGATCACAGTGTTAGTGATACTCAAAAGTTTGCATTACAAATGTCTTGGTAAGACATTACTTCCGTGGAGCTTGGAAACAACATAAAATGACAAAAGCTATAAACAAAATGATTTTCTTATGTTAATAGGTACATGTACGCCGTCTATAGACCCAATAATTTGCCCATAAATATCGTTTGTATATAAATCTTTCATTATTTATTATCACTATGCAAATTTTTATGCCGAATTTTTGCAGGCCTGCGTCATTTGGATCTTGATGTTGTTTTTAATTTAACATTGTGGATTAATTAACTATTTTCTAAGAATCGTAAACATGCGTGCGTCTATAATAAAAATTAGTTAGGCATGTGGAAAAAACATATTACATAATATAAAATGGCGGATATCTCGTGAGGGTTATTATTATCATATATATAATATGTAAATATCGAACTGCTTTATACTAATTTATAAAGGGATTAGTAGTGTTTCAATAGTAATACAAGCGGCCATACTAATTAAAATGTACTAATGTTTCTTAAATACTACTGTTATGTTAGGAATTGTTATACTTAGAATAAATCATGAATAGCTAAGGTATATTTTTTAACAAATAAACTCTTTTTTTTTTGGAATAACCAATGTGTTGCCAACCCGCAGTTTTTACAACTTCACCGGGCTTTGTGGGCCGAGCAGAGTGCTCAGCCCTAGACATCATTATTTAGATGGATTGGACTGTTCCCTACAACGCCAGCAACTAGGGCTGTCTCTCAGCGTAACTTCGTTATGCGTTACCGCATTTATTCATACCGAACGGCAACGTCGCAAGTCACAATTTTTTTATCAATTTGCGTCAGTTTTTTTTTTGTTTTTTAGTTGCATTTTTAGTTTTAATTGTATTATTATTTTTAGATTAATTTGGCATTAACATTTTGATCACCTTTATTGTCCAGCGGTCCGGCGTCAGACTTAACTTCTTGAGGACCTGGGATCGATCCCCGGGCCGGTCAACAAAAAAGTAGAAAATGTGTAATTTCAAGTAACAATGTAGGTGCCCGGGATTGGATACCATTTTTTTTGTTAAAGTGATTGAAGAGAAAGGTTTATATTATGTATATTTCATAACCGTGCGAAGGCGGGTCGGGCCGCTAGTTATATTACTTATTATAAAATGATAAGCGAGTTCCTTTCGGAACCATAATTACCTTTAAAATAAATTGATAACACTGAAAAATATGACAAATTGATCAAATCTCAAGCAAGTTATGTGTTTACTGGCGATCCGAAGTGTTCCAAGTATTTTAGAGCTTATACCTAATTAAAATAAATAAAATATAGATATGTTTAAATATTTTTGCAGTTACCACTTTACATGTGATTTTTTAATTCAAATTATGTAAGTTCTTAAAATATAGGTAGACATATAACAAAAAGTACTTTTTTGTAGATTTATAAAAGGGAAATATAATATCCTCATACGTATAATTATTATGTTATAATATTATAACGGTTTTTGTAGAGTATGAGATGAAAGCTGAGCTTGAATTAAACAAAAATCATTACATTTTGATCAATTTATACCAACACGTTTAACTATAGTTCGTCTCTGTGGTCTAGCAGTTCGGGGTCAGACTTGACTTTCTGAGGTCCCGGGTTCGATTCCTTGGTAGGGCACAAAATAGAAATGTATACTTTCAATTAAATATGATTTGATTTGATGACTGATTGAAATATGTGCCCGGTTGGCGATAAGCTTGCCACATATCACATTGTGGACTAATGTCTTTAACTAGTCGTGGGTGCCTTGCTTGTGCCTCTGCCTACTTCTTCGGGGATATGATTACATAATTTACAAAAAACTTAAATTAATTATTTATGTAAAGTACATGCTTTAAAAATTGCGTTATCTATTTGTGAAAATCTCATGAAAATCCGTTCGTTTTAGAGTTTATGTTAAAAAAAAACTAGACGCTTGTATTTATTAATAAACATGGAGTAAAGGTCCCCAAGGTTCAACCTCGCATTACAAACTTCATTACAATATGGTACAGACTATAACATCAACTTAAATTTACTCCTATCTTAGTCCATGTTTATTAATAAGACGGTTAGCGTCTAATTTATAAACATGGACTAACGTATTACAAAGGACTATAATATCAGGTTAAATTAATAAGGTGTCAATTAATAAGGCGGTTAGTGTTTTGTAATAGGTATATAGTAATACTATTGTAGTGAACAATGCTCATACATGGAAATACTTGAATAAATACCAAACTCACTTAATACAACTTAAATAAATACTCAGACCCGGGCTAAAATTATCTGCTATATTAAATGTGATGCCAAATATAAACTGATTGAATTGAATCAGTTGGACTACTCTTGAATCTCGATTTCATGCAAATCGAAAATTGGAATCGAATATGTCTCGTGATTCGTGAAACTGTTGAACTCAAATCGCCTCTGTGATCTAGCAGTTCAGTTGTCGGACTTGATTGCGTTGAATGCCGGGTTCGATTCCCGGGTCGATCAACAAAAAGGAAATTGAGTTTTTTCAATTTTTATTAAAAAAAAAACGTTGTGTTGCACTCCGGGAGTGCCGGCAAAAGTGAAAACTTGAATATAAACGTTGTGCATTTTTGATATTTTGGAATGGTTAGGGAATAATTTTGCACGAATTGCTTTGATTATCAGTATGAAAGTACTATCATTTATGTGGTAAAATACAATATTCTTTTATTGCGTTATCGCACACAAACATGACAACACGAACATTCGCGCAAGCGCACTACGCCGTCTAAACGAAACAGCAGGCGCAGGCATACATTTTCGCCGCTCAGTAGAAAGACAGGGGGATACTTCCTCTCCTATGCCGCGCCGTCTGTTTACTCTCCATCCGTCTTACGAATTTTCGATCAGGTCAAAAAAAGTGCGCAAAGCCGCTGAAGAAGTTTTCAATTCAAAAAAAACGTTGCTCAGGTTTGGATATGTGCCCGGTTGGCGATAGGCTTACCATCTATCACATTGTGGGTGTTAGTGTTTTTGGCTATTCGTGAGTGTCCTGGTTATGCCTTTATCTTTGGGGATATCCGCGAAAAATTCTTACTTACTACTTGACCTCAGTACCAGCGGATTATTAACATTTAATTTCAGAAAAAATCAACGAATCGGATAAAATATTTTTTGTTTATTATTAACTAAAAGTATCTTCATGCCCATATACCCATAACCATGCTATAACAACCAGGGCACCCACGACTAGCCGAACATACCAGGTCCCACAATGAGATAGGTGGAAAGCCTATCGCCAACTGGATGATATTTATTTATTAACTAAATATCAATAAAAATGTACTAAGTACTTAAAACTGCATTTACAATTCAAATTTCCAATTTGCATGAAATCGAGATCCAAGAGTAACCCTACAGGATGCATTGGAACAATTTTGTGTCGGGTGTCAGCTACCGTTCAGATGAACTGATATGAACTGACAAGAACTTTTTATTGATATTGCAAATAACAGAGAGAAGAATTGAATACTTCAATATTTTTTTTTGCAAACTTAAAATATAATACTCCAATCTATCCATCAAGATAGTTACGTCAAAGATGATCTATCTTTAATTAAAATCCATAGTCTATACTCTACACGTTTGTTTGTCCGTTAAACTTTCACGACTAAATCGTTAGACTGATTTTGATGAAATTTGACAAACATATAGTTATAATCTTAAAATTTAAAAAAATCAGTGAACCACCCAGAAAACCTATATTTATAACGTAGCAAAAAATCATTAAGATTAAGTCAGCTTTAAAAAAAAACATCCGCATCGAAATCCGTCAAACCGTTCAAAAGGTATTGCATGTACGTATACATACGATTTCCGTCAGGCGTTAATAAAACCCCTCATTTTGCATCGGGAGTTGCCCGGTAAACTTACTTTTGCTCGAAGTCTTACACCTCAGTCATGCCTTAGGTTGGCAACCATTACCAACTTTGGTGTCTCTAGGTGGCGTAAATTTCTTACCATCAGGAAAACAGTCTGCTTGTTGGTCTTCCAACATCATAACAAAACAACGTATTAAAATTGTTTAGAAGCTACGATGGAGAACACAAATACGCATACACACATGAAGTACCTAGTAAAAGTTACAACACCTCTCTTCTATGATGTGTTTTAAAAGAACTGCAAAGATTTTCCCCATGCTGGTGCGGGCTCCTTTGCAGAATAGACCATCTACCTTTCTTGCCAGGCAGCTCGTAAAAGGCGAGCATAAGCTTATCATCACTGATACCGTGACATCTGTCTAGGTGGTAGAGTTTTGCAGCGACTCACCTGGATTGGTACCACCGCCTTACCTATTCCTGTCGCCATAACGTCATGACGTGTTCCGGTTCGGAGAAAATAATAATAAAACATATAATCCCACTAATTTTATCAGGTCGATAAGGACCTTAAGTTTCCAGAAAGAATACATTCAGTTAAGGCGAATCGAGTGAGTCTAAACTCGATGCTTTTACCAGTAGGCGTTACAGGGCTACTGTCTATCCTATCTTCGAGCTCCATCATCAGGCTAGCTCAATAGCAGTATTCGTTAGTATTTTAACTGTAACGTCTTACATAAAAATTTAAATGTGAATAAAATACCCGTAATACGACCACTACCCATTACGAAGCTTGCAAATGAGCTGATGACCTTCAACTCCGGAATAGATCTTTGTTAATGATAGACAAGGACTATCTCAATCATGCCAGTTCTCAATTTTAGTCTTTAGATTAACTGCAAAGATTACGAAACAGAATACCGTAACTGTAAACTTTTTCTTGCCTCTGTTGTCTAGCGGTCCGCTATTTTCCCTGGATAAACTGGCAACAACTAATAGAGCATAATGCCAAACACAGACGAAACCATAACTTTCCATTTTATGTTCTAATGTAAATAATAAAAAGTATCTTCACATCCATATCCCCGAAGAAGTAGGCAGAGGCACAACCAGGGCACCCACGACTAACCGAAGACAGTAAGTCCCACAATGTGATAGGTGGCAAGCCTATCGCCAATCGGGCACATATCTAATCCCGGGCACCGTTATTTTTATTAGAAAATTGAAAATATACATTTTCTCATTTTTTTTTGTCGGCTGATACGGGATCGAACCGGAGACCACAAGGATTCAAATTCGACGCCGGCCTAGACCATACATATGAACAATGTATATTCGTCTGATAGTTAAATGATATTTATTTAAAGTAGACATCGAAACTAAAATTCTTTACAGATGTGTTTGAAATCATTCAATTAGGTACCATACCATATATACCACCATAAAGAAATTGCTAAAATTTAAAATAAATGAATAATTCACACAAATTACACAAATTGAATCTAACCTAATAGTAAGCCAATTATACAAGCTTGTGTTAAGGGTGTTAGTCAACGATTCTAATACATATGGAGAAAAACTTAAATAAATACTAGAATAAACTTAATAAACACCCAGATCCCGAAAAACAGACATCTAAATATTCATCAATACACAAATGCCTGCCCCGTCGCGAATCGAACCCGAGCCTCGCGATTGGTTAGACGAATACGCCAGCTACTCGACCAACGAGGCAAAATTACTTACATGAATATTACCTTAATATAAGCGATATGCTGAGGATAAGTTAACAATACTAATCTACTATACTCTGATAGTGAAATCTTGTATTTCTCTTCAAAACTTTTGTCCAAAAACTGTTTATTTATTTATTATCTTCATTTTAACATACTGAATGCATTATAGACATTGTGTATTCAATGTGTTCAAATTTTAAGATAGGGACTAGGCTTCCTAGTGTGATATTTGATACACTTGTAATTAGATAATTTAGGCGCAGCACAACTGCAAAAAAAAACGACTTCAACATCTACGTAACATAAAAATTGAGTATTTTATTCGATTTGCATGGTATTTATTTATCAGCCCAGACTTAGTGGTAATAGGACCAGAAAGTATGTTCTTTCAAATAAAAAAAGACGGCTTACACTCCGGGAGTGCCGGCAGAAGTGAAAACTTGAATACTAACTTTATAAATTTTTGATATTTTGGAATGGTTAGGGAATAATTTTTCACGAAAGTACTATCATTTATGTGGTAGAGTACAATATTCATTTAAAATTATTCAATTGTACACAAACATGACAACACGAACATTCGCACTTAAGCGCCTTGCGCCGTCTAAACGAAACAGCAGACATGACAACTCGGACATTCGCACTCAAGCGCCTTGCGCCGTCTAAACGAAACAGCAGGCGGAGGCATACATTTTCGCCGCCCCGTAGAAAGAGAGGGGTATCCCTCTCCTACGCCCCGACGGCTGTTTACTCTCCATCCGCCTTAAGAATTTTCGATGTGAGATGTGAGTCTCGTGTCCTGACGCGAGTTTAGAAGTTTTTACCCATTCCAAAAAAGTGCGCAACGGCGCTACAGAAGTTTTTACTTCAAAAAGATTTTAATAATCGGTTCAGAAATAACGGAAAAGTAAATCTGCTAACTTAAACAAAAAAATATAGTGATCGAACATTTGTAGAATTCCGTACGAACGGATCCTATTACTAAGCCTCCGCTGTCTGTGTCTGTCTCCAAGTTGTACTTATCTCATAAACCGTTATAGCTAGAAAGCTGAAATTTTCACAAATGATGTATTTTCGTTGCTGCTATATCATCAAATACTAAAAATTAAAAAAATAATTCAAAAATAATTGGGGTCTCCATACAATAAACGTGTTTTTTTCGTATTTTTCGGTTCAATATTAAAAACGGTAATAGGTAGATGCTTCAAGTTTTCACAGAATATTTAATTGTATATTAACTTTTTAAATAAATAATTAAAGAACAATAAAGTAAACATTAAAGGGGGCTCCAATACAACATACGTAATTTCTATAAATTTTAAAAAAAGAAAAAAATTCGTCCCAGACATGATTTGAACGTGTCCGTTACACGTTCAAATCATGTCTGGGACGAAATGTTTTCTTTCTTTAAAATTTATAGAAATTTATCCCAAGCACAGGGCAAGTGCTAAAACAAAAAAAAACATACGTGTGCGAGTCCGACTTGCACTTGGCAAGATTTTTAAGTCATTTCAAAATTCATTCGAACTCTGAAATTAAACCAAAGCGGAAAGACACTTTCGATTTCATTTGAACTGTCCGAAGCCGCGCTTATCGCACTTAATGTGATTGCTATAAATTGTTTTTTAACGCATTTTTAACGAGTTCTTATTAGCTAGAGATCAAAGAAAGACCACCTCGTTGGTCGAAGGGCTCTCGTAGAAGTCCCGACAAGGACAGTGTATGTATACAAAGATGTTTGCATTTCTATTATATATAATCATTTTTATGATAAACATAGGTATCTGTGTTCAGTAGTACCAAATATAATTTACTAATCTGTGGTAGTATTGATGCGGAGGATCATTTATATCCTTTGAACTAAATCATGTATACAGTGGGGTTAGTAGCATTAGTCCCCAGTTGCGGTTTCACCCGAAAAATATATATAACATGTAGTTACGATTTCACCCGATGAAAAAGTTTTAAAACTAATGAATGTACGGACGCAACTAAAAACTCTTATGAAAGAATATATTATTAATTATAATCAAATATACTAGTGGAATCATGGAACGAAAGATTCAAGCAATTTGCAGGAATTAATACGAGTTTATTGTTATTTTTGCAAACCCTGGTTATAGATATTTCTACTCACGACTTTGGTAGAGAAAGGTATAACTTTATATTATCGCTACATGTTTCTATATGTATAAAAGAAAAACTGTACCTTCGTGAGTATTTTTGCTGAAGGAGTAGGTAGAGGTATGTTAATATACCCACTATTACACGTTTAGTATATGTCTATGTCTCACTAAATTTTAAAGGTAACTAAGTATCTTCCCAGTTTTCCTTTTTTATTACAATTAAAACTGACCAATTAAAGGCTTCAATAACATTCAACTTTTTGCACGTTTCAAATGAACTGAGTATCCGTACATACGCGAAAATCAAAAAACATTTAAAACGATATACTAATCAATCATCTCACAAACCAATATGAGAGAGAATAAGGAAATTTCTATTCTTACCTCTTACAAAAGGTTATGGAAGTGATATGCTTAACATTTATTTTTATCATTACATTCGTAGTTTTTAATTGTGCTAATTTTTGCTACGTATTTTTGCGCTGGTATACGCGCGTATACTTGACTGCCTCGTTGGTCGAGTGGCTAGCGTATACGCCTAACTACACCGAATAACTGCGAGGCTCGGGTTCGATTCCCGACGGAGGTCGGCATTTGTGTGATGCACATTTAGGTGTCTGGATATTTATTAACACCAATAGCACAAGCATATAATCTGCTGATTCAATTTGTGTAACTTGTTCAGAGATATCTATTTACACTTACTATAATGTTGGTGTACTTTGTTTCTTACTGATGTTAAATCTGAAAAACAAACCGTGATTTTTTAATTTCTTCAATTTTTGCTGCATTTACTAACTATAATGTAGGTGCAGTTTGTTACTTAATGATTTTAAGACTTAAGAACAAATTGTTATTTCAATTTTGTAATGTTGTGTATTAAATATTATTATTATTATTATTATTTATTCTTTATTGTACAATATAAACACAAACATAAAATACAGAACAAAATATTACAAAACAAAAATGTACAAATGGCGGTCTTATCGCTCTAAGCAATCTCTACCAGACAACCAGGAAAGACAGGAAATCGAATAATTACAAAATAAAATCAAAGGCAAGAACACAACAACTATGTACGTAACAAAACTAAAGAAAAAAATAAATACTAGACAAAATTTAAGCAAAAATAAATGAAATAAAAT
>NJDD01000602.1:246496-266015 GCA_002245505.1 Calephelis nemesis
GGCACAACCAGGCACTACTAGCCGAAAAACTAAATTCCTTCGTCAAAGGACACGTATTTTTTTTACACTAAATTCCACAAAGTGATAGTTTGCAAGCCCTTCGTCAACCGGACACGTATTTTTTTCCGGGAAAAGTTATTTTACATTACAAAATTGAAAATAAACGTCTTCTTTGTTTCTGTTGCCCAACCCGGTGATCGAATCCGGGACCTCAAGAAGTCAAGGCTAACGCTGGACCGCTGCACCGCAGAGGTGACTAAGTGATTTTGCTTGTATTTTTAGCAACACTAGAGAAACAAGGTGGTGTTAAAAGTTTTTAAAAGTAAATGTAAAGTATATTCATGGCCATATCCCTCAAGAGCTAGGCAGAGACACGACCATTGCACCCACGACTAGCCGAAGAAACTAAGTCCCACAATGTGATAGGTGGCAATCCTATCGCTAAGCCGGGCACGTATCCAATCCCGAGCAACATTTTTTTATTAGAAAATTGGAAAAAACATAGTTTTCTTTTCGTTGCCCGAATCGGGAATCGAACCCGGGACCTCATGAAGTCAAGTCCAACACCTGAACCGCTAGACCACAGAGACTACTAAAAAAAGTTTTTCTTCTTCGTATCGCTATTTGTTATGTTATAAGAAGGTAAACAAGCAGTTGGTTCAGCTCAGGTTAACAGACAAACAACATCCATCGACTCCGTAGATATTACTGGTGCGTCAGTATTTTGTGAACGGGATGCAATCTGAACTCCAAGAACATGAAACACTACAATCGAGAATAATGTTGTTATGGCAGCAATAATTAGCATAGATAGCATTCTATCACCTAGTTATTATTGACTCCACTAGTGGAATAATCCACTAATCTAAATTAATATATTATCAATAGTGGCGATGGGGTCATCTAATCCTGGCACCAAAAAAATATCCCTAATTTTTTTATTGCTAGTGGTTCAATAACACAAATAACTATACATTTTTAAGCCATTTGTCTAAACTATAGACAAAAATAATTATATATTATCAATATGGGCGATGGGTTCGTCTAATCCTGACACTAAAAAAATTACCCTATTTTTTTTAATGCTCTTAGTTCAATAACACAAATAACTCATATTAAAACCAATTGTCCAAACAATGCGGGATATCCTAATATGGGCGTTGGGTTCGTCTAATCCGGACACCAAAAAATTATTCTTAATTTTTTTTAATGCTATCAGTTCATTAACCCGGATAACTATACATTTTTGAGCCAATTGTCCAAATAATAGACAAAAAATATTTTTAATTTAACCACATTGCTAATTCGGCTCTACAAAATATTCTGGCACATAGGTTAAGAAACCCAATACCCAAGGAAGCCTAAGGTCTACGCCGAGTTTCATTGACCCAGATAGACGTATTATAGGCTGATACTCTATCGTATGGACGCTCTATTGGTCACATTATTAGTAGAGTTCGTTACTTGTGGCTTATTTGACCTGAATATCTTTTCATGTATACCTTCTAAATTCAAATTATCAATAAATTATAAAAAATCTCATTACTTAAATAAAATTTTGAAAAATCTCATCACTGAAATACATTTTTGAAAAATCTCATCATATGTCAAATTTGAAATATCTCATTTAAAAATGATAATTTGAAATGACACAAAATCAAATAATACTTGCTAATATTAAAAATACGGTTAATATTTCACGAAATAGGTTAAGATTAAAATTGATTTAGTATTGAAATTGAAGTGAATAAGATAATTCGGTCGGTAATTCATATGTCGAAAGGAATCCTTTGAAGCTACACGCGCTAGCAGTCGGTAGCCTTTGACAGTCGGTTACTGTGAGCCTATTACTGAAACTATAGTTTCACATAATGTGAAAAAGTTGAAATTTTGTGTGATTAGTTTAAATATACTAGTGTTTCCTATTAAAAATGCATGTAAATGTTAATTACGGATCGACGAAGTGCGACGATGAAAGTCGGAATAGTTCTCCAGAGCATCCAGATAATGAAATTGAAATAAGGTATTTCTTATTTTATTTTTTTATTTTTCAGTTGCGTTTTATAGTTGCATAGTGTCTATGAAGTTGTAAGTTTTTTCTTTAAATTTGATGAAACATAACTTAGTTTGCAATTTGCTGTCTTACAAATAATTAAAATATAATCAAAATTGTTAAAGCATTTATTTTGTGATGCGCAGACAATCAATTAGAGAATTAAAGAAACTAACTTTTAGAATGTTCCATTTTTAAAAATCTTATACATTTAGTACTACGATTTACCGGCTTTTATACCCGAGTGGATTTTTATTATCATTTCTATGTCAATATTTTCGAAATTTACCCTGATCATACATAATGGCATAAGATTTTTAGGAAAAAGTATCTATGTATGAGTTTATGTGTATATATTATAAGGGATAGAACACCGAATAAGCACATGGTTCTCTTGATGGTAAGAGACAACCGTGGCCTATAGATACCATAGATGTTATGTGTACGTTGCTGTCCTGTGGCCGTGATATTAGAAATTTATGGTAATGTGCGAATCTACCGGCTACCCTTCTCTCCGGACCGGAACTTGGCGCTGTCCTTATGACGATATGATTTGAACAGCTCTTGTGAAGGCCAAGTAGTATTATGATGAATGTCCCGGCATATTACCACCGCCTTGCGCAACGGTGCTGACGAATTAATAGTATGTCAGTTGTCGCCGCTGTTGTGATTATGAGGCTAATAACACAAGAGTCAATGCATCTTTGTAAGTTAGCAAACAAGCATGCGGTTTTCTTGATGGTTAGAAAAGACCAACGCCCGTAGACACCACAGATGTTATTGGTGCGTCGACATCTTAAGGCAGGTCGTAGGCCATGTGTGCTAGTCAACTGTAATACCCTCCATCACGGAACAGGAATATGATGAGCATTGACGTTATAACACCTGGGATTGGTAAAGTGGTGGTACTAATAAAAGCGAGCTGCTGCACACTCTACCACCTACATAAAACTGATTGTACAAGCGGAATAAGCTAGTAAGCATCAGCGGGCGATGGAGTTATCACATACCAATTCCTTCACGCCTTTCTATTCGTTGGCCCGATAATCTAATAAAAAAGCGTTGGTAATCTCATAAATTACCCTTCGTTTGTGATAAAAAAGATTTTCGTAATTTATCCAATTCGTCGCATGCGATTGGCTGATTGATATCTAGACTCGACACAAAACGAAGATTGCCGAGCTTGTTAAGAATATTAACGCATCCTCCTTGTGAGCTCAAAAAAATATGTTTTTTTGTACACTACAACGTGTTGGTCCGGGCTCCTTTGCAGAATAGACCACTGCATTCCTGTGCCAGGCAGCTTGTAAAAAGCAAGCATAGACTTACCGTCCCTTACACCATGACATCTGACTATGTGGTAGAGTTTCGCAGCGCTCATCCGGATTGGTACCATCGCCTTACCTATTCCCGACACCATAAAGTCAGTAATTGCCGTTGACGTTTTTCGATTCAGAGGATAAGGAAGCCGGTAAACTTACTTTTGCTCAAGGCCTAACATCCCAGCCTCAGGTTAGTAACGCACCATTACCACGTTTGGCGTCCTTAACCGGCGTTAATTTTTTACCATCAGGAAACGCGGGTGCTTATTTGCCTTCCAATACCATAAAAATTAACTAAATGTTAATAATTCGTCAGAATTGTGTTCAAGAGTACCTACCTACATAAAATGAAGATTCATATTTCTAATATTGCATGAATCCAGGTTCAAGATTATAGTAAGGGAGTAAATCAGCTTCAAAACCGATTTAAATATTCAGCTAACATAATATTTGAGTCAGAGCTGCAGTTCAAGTATAAACCCTGCGAAATGCGGTTCAATTAAAATATCTGTTGACTATAATAAGTGACCAATGACTAAAATAGATGTAAATTCATTGAGTGACATATGATCTGGTTCGAGTGACAAATAGTACCCAGATAATTCTGCCATAAATGCATAATCAACATTTATTTTATTTCATAATTCGTATTTTTTTTTTGGAATTTGGAAATTTTCAAAAGTTATGAGATATTAAATTATGTTTCTGTCATCAGGTTTTCATCAGTTCACTGTTTTTTGTGCTTCTATGAACCCCTTATCTTATCTAGATCGACTTGACGTATTGAATATTGATTAAGAATGTTCTACAATGTTCTAGAACGCTTTGGCAGATTGCTACTATACTAGTTCTGTAAAAATAGGCTATTTATACTATTAAATATCAAATTTGTATGTTTGCTTGCTTGTTCGTTACTCCTTCATGCAAAAGCTTCTGAAACTATTTTCATGAAATTTGCCACACACGTAGATGGTAATTAGGATTAACACAAAGTATAATTTTTATTCCGAAAAATGTTCCTGTGGGACCATTACACGAGCAACGCCGCGGGGAGCAGCTAGTTTTCACATATGTCGCTGCCGAAAAATTAAAAAAAAATAGTATTATATTACTGCTTGTTCACAATCAATTTTTCTTCTGCATTTCTATGCATATATTTTATATTTATTCAAAAATTGTATTTAAAACTTAATACATTTGAAGTTTCGGGAATGGGGGCGGCATTTTCTTCAATTCCCAAGGTCGACGTTTTAATTAAATCCGGACCTGGCAGTAATCCATATGATTGTTCCCAGGTAACGACTTTTCATAAATGACTTATCTTACACCATAGCATACTAAATAAGAAGGCTGTTATTGACAGAGTTCCAGAAATGTGAATGTGTGTGTGTTTTCCCCGTGTTGGTCCGGGCTCCTTTGTAGAATAGACCATCTGCCTTCCTGTGCTAGGCAGCTCGTAAAAGGCGAGCATAGGCTTACCATCACTAACACCGTGACATCTAACTAGGTGGTAGAGTTCGCAGCGACTCACCCGGATTGGTACCACCGCCTTACCTATTCCTGCCGCCATAACGTCATGACGTGTTCCGGTTCGGACGGTTAGGTAGCCGGTTAACTTAATTAAAACTAACCTAACCTAACATCCTAGCCTCTGGTTGGCAACGCACCATTCCCACCTTTGATGTCTTTAGGCGGCTGGAATTTCTTACCATCAGGAAATCCGTCTGCCTTTTTTGCCTTCCAATGTTATAAACAAAATGTTTTAAATGCCCTTGGTGTCACACATATTTAATCACCAAATAAATCAAAACATATTTAATATAATGATGTTAAAGAAGTCTATTTAATTACACTGCTATCCAAAAATGTATTTATATTACAATACCAAGGCCAGTAGGCTGTATTGATAAACTATGTTATGCTCTTTTACAATAAACTTCCAAGCATATTAAAGACCAACTTTTGAATAAATTTAAAAAAATACGTGATCGCCTCTGTGGTCTAACGGTTCAGGTGTTGGACTTGACTTCACGAGTTGGTTCGATTCCCAGGTCGGGCAACAAAAAGAAAATTTGGATTTTCCAATTTTATATAAAAGGAATAGTTGCTTGAGATTGGATATGTGCCCGGTTGGCTTGCCACCTTTCACATAGTGGAACTTGGTGTCTTCGCCTAGTCGTGGGTGCCCTGGTTGTGCCTCTGCCTAACCTTTCGGGGATATGGGCGTGAAGATACTTTAACTGTATCTGACCCCACAGACTTTGTCCTGTCTCAAATATGAATATTGAGTACTTAAATAGACAAGACAAGAGAAGTAGACATTCATCTTTGTCTATATCTATACGAATATTATAAAGAGGAAAGGTTTGATTTTTCGTTTGTTTGTTTGAAATGTAGAGGCTCCGAAATTACTGGACCGATTTCAAAAATTCTTTCACCTTTAGAATGCTACATTATCTCTGAGTGACATAGGCTTTGTTTCATCAAAATCGGTGCTGAAGAAGCCAAGTTACGCAGGCGAAGCTGCGTGAAACTGCTAGTATATAATACCTAATGAATAACCGCATCGTTGGTCGAGTGGCTAGCGTACACGCCTAACTACACTGACCAACCGCTAGGCTCGAGTTCGATTCCCGACGGGGGTAGGCGTTTGTGTGATGAACATTTGGATGTCCGCATTTCCGGGTCTGGGTGTTAATTAAATTTATTCTTGTATCTATTTATTAACTATGTATTAGTATCGTTGACTAACACCCATAACACAATTTGCTTACTTTGGCGTTAGATTTAATTCGTGTAACTTGTCCAGGAACATTTATTTACTTATTATTATTTATTTATTTAATGAATCTTATCTATGTCTTTACAAAATAATGTATTACATTTCGACATCAGTTAAATAAGTTATATCAGGCCAAAGGAAATATTTGTGAAAGCCTTAAGCCAAGGTCAAGAAACATCTGACTGATGAATGACTGGCTTTCGTTTTTACTGCCGATATATTGTAACTATTTTTCTGCCCAACACTATCTTTTTTGCAGGAGGGAAATTGTCATTTTCCGCTTTCCATTTTTTTTATCATTGATAACACTATTATAAATTTGGTAGCTATATTCGGCGTTTATTTCTTACCATCACTTACAAATATAAACTTTTTTATACCATTTTTTGTAGATATGGTGTGTTGCCAACAAGCGGTTTGAATTCCAAAGTCTTTGCATAAGTTCATTTACCAGCTACCTGATCCTCCAAAATGGACCTCGACACGACAACGATGATAACGATTGCTAGCCGTAATATTTTTATTGCTAACTAGACTTCGTCAGGGTAGATTAGATTTATATCATAAAAGTAGAATTCTATTGTAGGTTTCAAATCCTGCTGACTCACTCCAATGTACTGACCTCTCTTTCTGAGAGACATTTTCTTTTTTCTTTCTTTAGGTTTTATCCTTCATGTTGCTAGGTATTTTGCCATTAGTCAAGTAGAAATTTGCAACAAATTTCTACTTGACTAATGGCAAAATAATATATTTAGTCATAAGTCATAAGTCGCCAATAAGTCATGTTAGGGTCTTGGGCTCTTGGGTAAAGCGGTGGCCTCATGACTCAAGCTCATGTAGTGAGATTTGGTGGCAACGAGGAAATACACGATACGCTAACTTCGTTATGATTATTTCATTTGTGCACTTGCACTGAACAAAATTGCTACCAAAATTTACTAATTTCTCACAACATAAACACGAAATTCAATAATTATGAAAAAACTTGGATCATATTTTCTCTCGATGGTGCCAAAACTCCATTCTGAGAGACTTGTGACGGCAATTATTAAAGTCAAAACGAAAGAGAGGTCAGTACATTAGAGTGAGTCAGCAGTATTTGAAAATGACATTAGGTTTTTGTTAGGAGTGTAACTTCCATAGTAATATAGCTTTAAGCAAAGAGTATATAAATACTACGTAATAAGAGGCGGGACTTCTATAGATACATAGCAAACCCGAATTTAGTATGAAGTTTAGCTTAAGTAACACAAGACACTTGAAAGATTGGTATAACCCGTTTAATTTGAAAGTAAGTCTAAAGGCATTCAGATTTTAGGCAACTAGTGTCATATGATTTATGTGAATAAAACACATAGCCAACTTAATTATTTTATTTTTTTTATATAAATGTTGCGCCAAACTGGCTTTAAGATTCATTCAGACTTTATTCCCCGTTATAGTCCTTTTTGAGGTTTTGTTTTTCTTAAAGTAGCATATATTTGAACTTGAGTCTTTAACTATTTGGACATCGATATCAGCCTAGTTCTTAGCCATGAAAACATACTGAAGACAGATAGATAAACTTTCGCATTTATAGTATTAGTATGAAAATATAGATACGGATCTACATGATTTGCTTTTCAATAGCTTAGTTGCCTCGTCGGTCGAAGGATTAGCGTACACGCCTAACGCCACTGATCAAGCGCGAGGTTTGGGTTCGATTCCCGACAAGGCAGACATTTGGGTGATGAAAGTTTAAACATCTGTATTACTCTGGTCTGTTGATGGGTGTTTATTCTATTTATACCAGTACCGATATAAGTATTTCTAAGTATGTATTAGTATTTTTTTTTACGTATAATAATATGCTATTTTATAATTTATGTTATTATTAAATAAGGCATTATTGACTTTAAAAAATGAACTCAGATACTTATTTTATATACCACCACATTGTGGTGGTATATAAAATAAGTACAACAACATAGTATATACAACATAGTACAACAAACAACATAGTATATTAAAAGATGAGATAAATTTTGTATTTCTGCCTGTCCATCCCACAGGCCTTTGTGTGCTAGTCTATGATTATCCTATGATGGTCATTCACTTAAGTGAAAGATTACTGCTGGTAAAGTGTTTTCTTGCAACACCAGAAATGAGGAAATCCGTTGAACATTTATTAGAAGCTGCTTCCCTCATCAACAAGATTATCAGATTATGGCCGGATAATCCAATCAATTGTCTTCGCTTTTTCTTTGAATTTTTTCTTACTTTATGAACAAAAGGAACCGCTAGATGGTTTTACTAATAGCAAAGGTTATAAATATGTTATCACTGCTAATTGCATAAAAATTAATATAATCATTGAACTGGAAGGCACACACTTTATTGCCTTTAAGACAGCCTCTTAAAGGCAAGAAATTCACGTGCAAATTTAATGCACTTTATAAACTTTATTATTGAAAAAAATTTGCTTTCTGCACTTCTCCTACACTACAAGTATAAGTGTACCAAATTTTATAATCCTACATTCACGCAATTTTCGTGAAAAGGGGTCCAATTTTTTTGTTTTACGAATTTATATTAACAACACAAAGTAAAAAGTTATAAAAAACAACATGCCGAAAGAAGTGAAAACTTGAATGTTAACGTTGTGCACTTTTGATATTTTGGAATGGTTAGGGAATAATAGTTAACGTCTTACGAAATTTCAGGTCACGTGTCCTGACGCGAGTTTAGAAGTTTTTACCCATTCCAAAAAAAATGCTCAAAGCCGCTAAAGAAGGTTTTACTTCAAAAACTTTGAATTTAGGGAGCATTTGAAAGGAAAAGCAATTTTTTTTACATCTAAAAACATGTAATATATATTTTCGACAAGACTCGATCACCGCATCGAGTGCCAAGTGAATGAAGTTCGCCGAGTCGGCTAGTAACAAATATTTATACATTAATTTTCATTATATATTATCGCCTCTGTGATCTAGCAGTCCGACGCCGGACTTGACTTCTTGAGGTACAGGGTTCGATCGCTGGGTCGGCAAAAAATAGGAGATGTGTATTTTGAATTTTCTAATAGAACTCATGTCGTCTGGGATTAGATATGAACCCGGTTGGCGACAGGCTTGACACCTACTACAATGTGCGGCTTATTGTCTACCGTTAATCGTGGGTGCTCTGGTTGTGCCTCTGCCAACTCCTTCAAGGATATGGGCGTGAAGACAATTTAAACCTAAAAAGTAAGTAAATAAGTAACTTACTTACTTACTTTTTAGGTTTAAATTGTTTTACAGTTACCACATTATATGTGATTTTTTAAGTCAAAATATGGAAGGAAGAGGTCAGCCTCTTCGGGTATATGTGCGTAAAGATACTTATTTTACACTATTTTTTATTTCCAGTATCCCGTACAAACGTCGAAGATGGTGGCGGCTGAGTCAGAATGTGCTTTACGGGCTGGGCCACATATACAACGATCTCTGCGCAGCGATGTGGTTCTCCTACATGATGCTGTTCTTCCAGGCGGTATTGGAAATGCGAGCGGTCGTATCTGGCACCATGTTATTGTTAGGTAAGATTACATTTAAAGGCACTTTTTTGAAATAGTACTTGTAATTTTCCACAAAACACTTTATCACGTTACGGTTACAGCCAACTTAACTAAAAACTAAACTAAACTAAAGCCAACAATTTCAAGTTTTACAGCATCAGTAGGGTTACCCTTGAAACTAGATGTCATGCGAATTTGAAATTGGTATCGTATCTGTCATTTTAGTTGCTTTTGAACACAGTACCAGCGGATTATTAACGTAAGTTACAAATAAATTCAACGAATCCGATAAAATAATTTATTGTTTACAATTAGCTAAATGTAATAGTTCGCCAGTATAATGGTCAAGAGTACCTACCTACCTACCTAAAATAACATGCTCGATTCTTACTTCCAATGTTGCACGAATCGATCTTCAAGAGTAACCCTACAGCACTCAACACCAGGTTGCCAAAAGCTGAAAGTACAAAAGTCTAAGCTTTTCCAGAATTTTTATAAGACAAGAAAGCACACAGCTGTTTTGATAGTAAGAAATAACAATGGCCGTTATAATGGAGGCTGTGGCAAGGGTGCTAGGACTAAAATGTGAGGGTACCGGCTACTCTATTCTCAGGATCAGAACATGAATAAAAAAATGGTTGCCTGTAAAGTCGGTTTTACGGGCGAAGATTTTACGTGACAACGTCTTTTTCTCGGTAGAATATTTATTGATATGAATATTATTAAAGAGTGGGAGAGAGACACAAGGCATTCGCCGCTCCGGCGGGCCTCTCTCTCGTTCTATGACTCATCGTAATGTTACCGGGCGTTACACTTTTTCATGAGTGACTCCGAGCCGCAACCTAATTTAAGACGTTGTAACGTCAAAACAATGTACCTACAATAATATAAATAACCACTGCCTACCCATATTCATTTCTTGTACAAGTTTAGCAGTGACAGAGTCAACGCAATGGAATCATTATCTAATCTCTCATAACACTACCCAATAAGCTAAAATCTAATCATTTATAATAATCTTATTTTGAAATCGAAACATGGAGCGACATCTAGTCATAAAAGAGCACCTGAAATGACACACTCGATTCCAATTACCAATATTTCATAAATAAAAGTAACCCTACAGGGCCTTACAGTTAAAGATACATAGATCTATTTAATTTTAACATTTAGTATATAGTTGTTAGTTACTGACGGATGTTTAGATCCAAAATGGTTTTTGAAGAAGAAGATCTAAAAGAACTCTTAAGGGGCCATATACGCTAAAATAAGTCAGCAGTTTACTGTTTTTTTCATACAAAGCAATCATGGATCTTGGTGACAAAAATACACAAGATTAACATGAATATGCTTTATAAGACTAGTGTTTCCAAAACACGATTCACTTCACTTTGCTCGATAGAAACATATCAAAAAGTTAACACTTTTTTGAAAGCAAAACCCAACTATGTATATTTCAATTGTGAAAATATCGACACCAGATTTAACATAAACATAGATAAGTACTATACCTAAAAGATAAGTGTTTCAGTTTTTATACTTTTTTGTCAAATTACTTTTATAGTGTCAAAAATAGTGCTTTGTCGCTTAAGACGTTTACTTTAGAGCGCAATATTTCATAGTAATCATGGAACGATGGAGTGCGGTGATTGGCTCTTCTGGCAGACTGAGTATGAGGCCTAAAGTTTTCATGTAACATTCATAAGATGCTTCAGGTTCGGGTCGGTAACGAAAACGTTATCATTAACATCATCATTAACATTATCAAAATTGATAGAAGAAGCCGTTACTTTGCGGAAATCCATACTTTAATCCAAATAAAATTATTTAATTAGCAATATTCCGCCAAAAATAATTAACATTATCATTAACATCATCGTTAACATTATCGTTAGTGTTCAAAAGCGATATGTAAGTACTTATTATAATAGGGAAACTTTTCTCACTGTTTCTTCTTTTATTCTTGTAAGGCGAAAATTTCATTCTTTGCCCTGAAGAAATGGGCAAAGGTACGATCAGGACCATTTTCAGACGAAGTAGCCTATCGCCTACCAAACCTAAAGAAAATCGAACCTATCGCCAACCGAACCTGTCGCCAACCAAACCTATCGCCATCTAAACTTATCGCCAACTGAACCTATCGCCAACCGGACCGCCCGGGCATTTATTGCATAATTCTACCACTAACCAAGGTTTTCAGAGCAAGGTTATCAGGACATTCCCTGTAACAGGTGCAAATAGCTGCAAATGCAGGCCGCTTATAATGCTTTTAGCTTTTCAAACCATAATAGCATTACATTGTGGTAGAGCTAATACCTTCCAGTTCTAATTACCTTGAAGTTGAAACCGCAGTATTAAGGACGCAGTATGCACTGACAAATGCACTTTATGTCTGTCCTTGGCATCATTAATATAGAAGCCACTGTATATTAATTCGTGATGCTAAAATTTGGACCCCTTTTTACGAAAATTGCGTGAACGGAGGAGTATTAAATTCGGCACACTTATAGTTTATGTGCAGGAGAAGCGCAAAATGCTTATAAAACATTATGCACACTACCAAGCATTTGACACACACAAACAAATATATTGATGACAACGATAAAATATCACAGATGGCGCACTAAAAAGTTTGGAAACAAAGTAGTTGGTCTTGAGAAATGAAGATGGCATTCTTATCAACAAGATATTAAATTTTTTTTTATCTAATTTCGACCAATGGGCGACCACTAGTAAATAATAAATAGCCGACCTGTTAAAATAATAAACTAAACTTTAACCACTGTCCGCAGTTGTAGGTACTCCTTATTAGGGTTCCGTACCGAAATGACATCAAAGAAATCCATAAATGTAGATTGTAGTCGTCCAGTGTTGGCGTCGGCTACATGAGATCTCGGTTTCGATTCCCTGTTCGGGCAACCCGAAATGTGTTTCATTTTCCATATTTTCATAATAGGGAATTGGGCGTGAAAATACTTGAAGTCCATATGTCTATCCGTCCGTAAGTATGTCACAAAGATTTTATTATAATGGTCTATGACTAACTTCGTCCACAAACTACTAAAATACAAGGTCGCACTGACACCTTAAAAATTTTGTCCTAAATTTAAACATACAAGAAGTGTGGTAACCATATTATCGGTGCGTGCAAACACTTATCATAAATTCAATAAAATTAGAATTAAAATTATCACATGAATTTAACATAAACCATGAGAAAATATTCCATAAATTATTTAAAACCGCCATCAAAACACACTCGTGTATTTGATTTGACCGCGTCGTTTTTTGTCGTCTTCCGCGAGACTTAGATTCGATTCTCGAAAGAGGTAGGTTTTTTAATGACAAAAATTACTTATCGCCTCTGTGGTCTAGCGGTTCAGTTATTGGACTTGACTACATGAGGTTCCGGGCAACTAAAAGAAAATTAGGTTTTTCCAATTTTCTTATATATAACGTTGCTCGGGATTGGGTATGTGCCCGGTTGGCGATAGGCTTGCTACCTATCACATTGTGGGACTTAGTGTCTTCGTCTTCGGGGATATAGGCGTGAAGATACTGTTTTGAAGAAAAAAATTACTAAAAAACAAGAAATTAAGTAATATTTACCTAATTCAAATTTTACAAACATTTATATAATCATTTTCTTACATTATTATTATTTTAGCCATGCATAGTGTAATAGGTGCCTTCAACTGAATTCAACATTCATATATCCTTCAACTTAGCTTAAAGGAGATGTAACTTTGTATAGGTCTTTCCAAATGAGTGCTCCAAAAGACCTGGATTTTTTCATAATTTTACAGCAATAGTAAAAGAAAACCCAAAACCTAAGAATGAAAAAGTTGTAGCACTTTTAAATTTTTTTTCATGTGAAAAGATAGCGAACAACCCCAAGTTTCTAACCCTGTTTCCACCTTGTTGTTTCGGGGACCTTTGCAGAATGGTCCATCTGCCTTCCTCTCTGACAGCTCGTAAAAGGCGAACATAGGCTTACCGTTACTGACACCGTGATATCTGACTAGGTGGTAGAGTTTTGCAACGACTCGCCAGGTAGCCAGTAACCTTACTTTTACTCGGGGCTTAACGTCACAGCCTCAGATTGGCAACGCACCTTTGCCACCTTGTGAATGTCTTACCATCAGGCAATCCGTCTGCTTGTTTGCCTTCCAATACCATAAAAAAATAAAAAAGCACACACCTCTCCTGATGGTAAGACACGAGCGTAGACTACAAACACCATAGATGTTGTAGACGTAGGCATAGATATCTTCTTTGCGCAAGTAGCTACTATTATTTATTATGTTGTCAGTGTGGTTTTCCATATACATAAATAATTCTACGAGTAGATATGTATTATTACATCCTAAATCTATAGTTATTACCATAGATCAATTTGATTGATCTAATTAACATGGATTTATGTTAAACAGATTATTTAGTTACTTTGAGGAAATTCAATACACTTTTAATTTGTCATCAATAGATACTTATAAAGGCTGATTTATTACATTACGTCCACGCTCGTGTTCCACAGGTGAAGTAGGTAATAAAATATGCCAGGTTCCTATAATCAACGATTCGTAATCCGCAAGTTAAACCATTCGTAGTTTGCTGAAAGATAACGGAGCGTTACTCATATTTTCAAAAAATGTTTAGAGTTAATTGTCGAAAACAAGCAACCATGGTAATAATCGTTCAAAATACTACCATCCGTAATGAAATTGACTTGTTTCTTTAATATAGGAACCGGCACCAGTTAACACTCAGATAGTTTGTTGTTTTGGCAAGAAATTCACTTTTTTTTATGTTATAGGGAGGCAACAAGCAGACGGATTTCCTGATGGTAAGAAATGCCGTCGCCTATAGACACCAAATGTGGTAATGGTGTGTTTTCAACCTGAGGCTAGGATGGTCAGCCTCCTGCGTAAGTAAGTAAACCGGCTACCCTACCCTTCAACCGAAACACGACAATGACGAGCATCGTCATTTTGAGGAAGGAATAGGTAAGGCGGCGGTGCCTGTATGTTCGGGCGAGTCGTTGCAGGACTCTACCACCTTCTAGCTAAAATCAAAAGAACTAGGTATCCGCAATTTGATCCATGATGATGATTAACATTTAGTTAATAATCACATTATTATATAAATAAGAGTGATAATAAATGATAAATGAGAGTAAGTTTCAATTATTTCTTTATACTAAAGAAAAAAGGTATCTTCACGCCTATATCCCTGAAGCAGTAGGCAGAGGCACAACCGGGGCTCTTAAGACTAGCGGAAAACATAAATTCCAATAATGTAATCTCTAAAAAAATTATAATAGCAAGACTTTTGCTGGATAAGCTAACTAGTATGGTGTAGGTAATAATTTTTTTGGTCGCCCTTGTGGTCTAGTAGTCCAGTTTGATATTGATAATTTTCGAGTCCCGTTACCGGCTCGTTATGTGTTTTGTTCAATTTTCTGTTATAAACAACGTTTTTCGAGATTGGATAAGTGCCCGGTTGGCGATAGATTTGCCACCTATCTCACTATGGTAGGTACTAAGTATAAATACTACGAAGTCCCACAATAACCTCCCCCATTCGGCAGATCGTAGGTTCCCTTATCGTACCTCTACCTATCATATTGATAGGTATGAATCTGAAAAACTTTGTTCATGTGGACCATAATCGTGGTACTTGTGTGCTTCGACAATTTTATAAACTACCACCGATGAGGAATAGACATAATAAGGAAATGACATTATTTCGTTTTAAATGTAGCTTTTTATGTCAAAAATACTGCTATGTTATACACAGAACTAAAGTGTTCCAATGTTTAAGTTGACATTTTATTCTTTATTTCATTGTAATACGGACTGTAATATTAGCTTAAACCTTGGCGTACTTTAGTTTAAAAGACGGCTAATGTTTCTTAACTTCTTTATTCGAGCACCCTAAAAGTTTTAAGCAGGAAGTTACGTGTTAATCAGTACAATGACTCCCTTAGTGACATTCAATATCTTCTTACAACCCATCGCCCACATGGGAAGTTAACTAGGTAGTTTAGTGTTACTTGATTATTTAATTTTCAACCATAAAAGGGAATAAATAAATCCCAAGGGCAGATAATAAAGACCAAGGCTTTCCTTTACACTGTCCGCGATGTGTATGCTGTTTATCAGCCCGATGAAGCTAGAAAGCGAAGATATCGTTTAACGCAGCAATTGAAAATTGTCACTTTAATATATATTTTACGTCCCAAGGGCAGGAAAATAAGAAAGAGTCTCCTCGGCTCCGCCTAGGAATAACCGCCCGTAATCTGTCTTTTTTAATGCCTGCATTTTTTACTTTTGCGCCCGGCGGAGGCGTAAAGCGACAATTTTGTCAAGCGCAACGAGAGAAAAGTTCACACTCGGAGGACGTTAACATTTTTTTGGCCCGGTTTCAGCCAACGGCTACTTGTGATCTGAGGCCTTACTTATTTTCCTGCCCTCGGAATGTGTTTCACATCCAGGCAATATACCAAAGAGTTTCTTTTCACAGGTCTGTAAAATTCTAAAAAAACAGAATGACTTTAAACCGATCTCTATCTCTCTCACTTATCACTCACTGAATAAATCCGATGAAAGAAGAAACCGGTAAACTGTTTCCAAAATAATAAATTATAAGTGATATGTAAAACAGTAACTACAAGTGATTTTTTTTTAATTAAAGAAATGAAATGAACTATGTGAGATGAAAAGTTGTTACAAATTAAATAATCGTACCAACATATTGTTAAATATTTGTACATCACAATGTGGAACAAACTCAATTAGATAGTTTTTATCATTATGTTATTTAAATATTTTTATTTAACAGTCAAAAATGTATTCAATACAACGCTATATTTTTTTAAATATTAGTTATCCTATCTACCATAAACGATCACCATTTGACTTGACCATTTCAGTCAGAAACGATGGAACAGATCTAGGCCACCTACCAAAATTTAGGGACCTTGCCTTTTTTATTTTATTTTTTTAAACAATTAATATATATTACCATCATTCATCTATATGTTGAAAGATGCATGTGTGTATGTTTACAGGCAGTATGTTTATCTTACTATCAGAGCCTCTTCTATGATTTGTTACAGATTATGTTGGTAATTTATGTAATACTTCTGGTATGAACTTTAGTTCTCTTAGTTACCAGTAGAGACGCTGTTCAAAGTGACTGTTGGCCTTAATATGCTATATCCAGTTCAAACATAAAATCTGATATCAATAAAGTATTAAACGTGACTCGTGGCAACGTGGCAAGATGTCACTAGCACCCTGTATAAAAAGAGTATGATACACAATATAAAAAAGTGTAATATATAAACCCCCTCTAATAAAGTGTAATATATAAGGTATATCGCGCTTGCTTTAGCGGTCCAGGTATTGGACTTGATTTCATAAGGTCCCGGGTTCAATTCCCGGGTAGGGCAACAAAAAGAAATTGTGGTTTTTTAAATTTTCTAATAGAAATGTTGTTCGGGATTGAAAATGTGCCCGGTTGGCGATAGGCTTGCTACCTGTCACATTGTGGGACTTAGTATCTTCGGCTAATCGTAGGTGCCCTGGTTGTGCCTCTCTCTACCCCTTCGGGGATATGGGCGTTAAGATACTTTTTTTAAGCCCCTTACTAATAAAACTTATGCGCCTATTGATCAGGTGTGTAACTTCTCTTTTGCTTACAAAAAATGAAATTACTCTCCAGATCAACGAGGGCGTAAGCTTTATTACTGAGGGAGAAAAATTATAACATCATGTATAACCTTATTAAATTTTTGTTCCAGGTCAAGTAGTCGATGCCCTCGCCACTCCTGTAGTGGGTGTGCTGGCTGATAGATTCAGCACCAAAAAATGTTGGCACTTAGCAGGTAAATGGTCATTTTATTGGTGGTCCAAAACATTTGAAACACTACCTATCAAGACTTCCCCCTGTGGTCAAGCGGACTGGCGTGGAAATTTAATTCTTGCAGTCCCGGGTGCGATCCCCAAGGCCGGCTACAAGAAAAATAGAAAATGTGTATTTTCAATTTTCTTGGATTAGATTTGTGCTCGGTTGGCGATAGGCTTGCCACCTATTACATTGTGAGACTTAGTGTCTTCGGCTAGTCTTGGGTGCCCTAATTGTACCTCTGCGGGTATAATCGTAACCTATAGACACCATAAATGCCTTTGCCAAACACTCATGGCGTAAGTAATAGTTGAGGCTGAGATGGATCCCACAGATAATACATGATGGATATAGTAATGATACATTTAACCCAGACTCGCCCCTTGCGATGTACCATGCATCCTCCTCTTTTACATCCAAACGAGGAGTTTATACATTTCGACTCTTATCTCGTTGGTTAAGGGGTTAGCGTAACGTAACCGACCAAACGGGTTTGATTCTTGGCGGGAGTTTGTGAGATGAACATTCAGATGTCTGCATTTCTGGGTCTGGGAATTTTTATTAAATGTTTACTGGTATCTATTTAAGTATTTCTATTTATTTTTATTACTATCGTTAGCTAACACTCATAACACAAGCATATAACTTGCTTAATCAATTGGTATGATTTGTCCAGGAATATTTATTTATTGACTGACCTTCCCGGCTAACTTCGTATCGGTTGACATTTGCAGCTACTTACAATTTGTTTGAAAAAGGAATGTTTTTTTCCAATTTTCCCGCAATTTTCCTCGATTTCCTTTTCGTAAGAACCTTCTCCTGACAATAACCAATACAACAAAAAAGAAATATTAAAATTGGTCCATCTGTTCAGGAGTTATGCGATGGCCATACGAAATGGGGATTCATTTTTATATATTACTAGCTGTCCCTGCGAACTTCGTTCCACCCGTTCAGTTTGTATGGGAAAAAAGTAAAATGTCATTTTTCTTAGTTTTTTCGCTAGTCATTTTTCCTTTTTTTATCTTTTAAACCTTCCCTGGACTTGAATAAATAATTCAAAACCAAAATTAGCGAAATCGGTTCAGCCGTTCTCGAGTTTTGATTTTTATATATATAGATATAGATCACCTACTTACACCGTGACGAGCTTTCCACTTGATGCTTACTACAAATGACGAGTAATCTTTAAATAGTTTGTTTATAAGTTCAAACGTTCATTTTTATTTATAGTATGACGGCAACAGTAATCAACATTTTTTTTCCGTTCAGATCATAATAATCATTAGGGGAGCTGGCTTGCGACCCATAATGATATCTTTTTGCAATAAATGCATCGGACAAACGCGACTATAAAATATGTTCAAGCCCATATTCCCGAAAATGTAGGCAGATGCACACCTAGGGCACCCACGACTAGCCGAAGACACTAAGTCCCACAATAAGCTAGGAGGCAAGCCTATCGCCAACCTGGCACAAATCCAATCCCAGGCAACATTATTTTTATAAGAAAACTAGTTGTTGACCGCGGCGTTTCCCGCGTGATTAATGGTCCCCCAAAAACATTTTTCGGGATAAAAACAATCCTGTGTTAATCCAACACTCTATGTGTGTGCCAAATTTCATGAAAATCGGTTTAGCAATTTTTTCGTGAAAGGGTGTAAAGCAAATAAACATACAAACTTTCATATTTATAATAATAGTCATATATATATAGGATTGAAAATACACATTTGCTATTGTTTATTGCCCGACCCGATAATCTAAGCCGGGACCTCTAGCACTGAAGTCCGACACTGGGCCACTGGACCACAGATGCATCTATATAAACGGTTTTTTATTTATCTCTACACAATACGTTCCAAGGAATAACCACAAAGTTTAAGATTTTAATAACCCCTATAAACTGTATCCTT
>NJDD01000602.1:278097-302338 GCA_002245505.1 Calephelis nemesis
TGTTGTTGTTTTTTAATTTTATCCCAGTCGGGGAAAGGCAAAAGATCTGAGTCCATACAGCCACGTCTTCCGTATTAATAAATCTTTTCTTGTTATATATTTTCAGTTTATGTCTTCCGTATTAATTCTTTGTTTCAGTCATTAGTTACTATTTAGTAAAGTCATGTCTGGGTCTTGAGTAAAGCGGTGGTTTCGTTACACAAGCTCGTCTATGAGATTTGTCTGCAGCGAGGAAATTCACGATACACTAAATTTGGAACAAAATTAAACTAATTCCCACCAAAATTAACCAACTTTTCTCATATTTTACACTAAATTCAATGATTGTGAAAAAATTACGACCATCTTCACTTACGATGGCGCCAAAACTCTTCAACTTCCTAATTTTAATCCTTGTCCTGCATTTGCAATCACTATTACCCGCAAATTGTTTTTTTTTTTGAAATGGGCAAGCCTGGTAATTAGGGGTAGGCTTCATCTATCTAGACTCTAGAGGCACGGAAGTACCCCCGCCAAAACGAGCAAATATGCATATTTTACAAATGTAATGTCTGTAGTAGACTCATTAAAAATACCGACATAGTTTCGATAGTAAATATTATTGATATATAGAACGTCTTTGTTTTAACAGTATCTTCAATAAGTATTAATACCTACCTCAAAACCCTCGATTTCGTCAGTGATCTACTATAAATAGTCATCAAAATTTATATACCTAGTACCTACAAACTTCCTAGAGTCCTAGAATTTGGTATGAAAGCTAACATAAGTACACAAACAACGAAAAAATTGTAAAATTTGGATCTTATCCCAGTCAAACAACCCCAACTAGGGGATGAAAGTTTTCATTAAATTTGACGTTAATTTTTTGAACTCCCTTATCTTAAGTTTGGTTTTAACCAGTTATAATCATTCAGCCTTTTCAAACTAATCTGGTTGAGTTGATCAGGAAATCTGTTTAACAATTAGCTTCATTTATCAATCTCAAACATAATAAATTTGAACTCTAAACGGCAAAAGCTAATCAGTGGTCACAGAGAATAGGCCAACAAGGCTTTTATTTTGTATACTAATTATTATATTTTTTTTTCTATACAGAAAACCTCTGTTAATTCCGCGGAACCCGGGTATCTGTTGCTACGGGTAATCTTCCAAGTAACATAGAATGTGTCAAGCCTTACGAATGTTTCTACCGCGACCAGCAGGGCTATTCAGTAACTTTTTAATGATCACTGGGTGGAGTGTCCATTGTATTTCTGTTGGTCACAGGAGATAGCAAATATAAAACACATCATTTGACGTCTATTTGATGTACACTCCACCCAGTGATCATCACTAAAAAGATACCTACGGAATCAGGGGGCTGACCACTAGACGTAAAGTCCGAGCTCTGAAAGCAATCCAAGTGTCACGTCCTTCGCACATCTAGTCGAAGAACTTACCACAAAGTACACCTATTCGCACTTGACGTTTCGCCTCGACACCGTTAAATTTGGTAGTTTTTGCCTTCGTCCTGCCCCGTCCCCATTCTTTGTGTCACTCCGTGCGATCAGACCTGTGAGGTTGAACTCCGTGGGAAAAAGTCCAACAGGAGCGATCTGCAGAGGAGATGACGTCTGAGCGCTAGTGGTGGAGTGGGAGAGGGCTGTGCTGTTAAGTGCGCACGTATGATTTCGCGTGTGGTGGCTGCGCGTGCCATGGAGCGATGTCAGCTATGTGCGGGTTGCGCCAATTTGTTGACATGACCGCACATATTCTGCTTCAAAATGGTAACGAAGGTTTCGATTCGCAAGTTCCTGCGTATGAAGCTAAGTTTGAGCGGTGGTAGCCCTTTAGTTTACTTGGCGAAAGGAGGCTAACACCTTTAGAATCCTCAAGGGGGTATGGTTTTGAGCCATTTTACCCTCGTGCCAAACACGGTCAAACGCGTTCTCCATGTCCAGAAAAACTGCAACAGACGAGTTGCATTTATTGCTCGCCGCGGTCAGAATGTGCAGTACTCTAGACAAGACTAGACGCCGACAACTTAGACCTACTCCCATGCGAGGGTAAGGTAAAATCTACAAAACAAGTCACTCATATCGCGTCGTTTAGAATGGAATAGAAAATATTCTTGTTCACATTCACCTTACAAGAGGCACTTGTGACGAGTCTATATAATACTAAAAACTACCACCGGATTGGAACGCGGCCACACACTGAGAAGATCCGGAAAGAAACTTAGCGAGCTTTTCTTTTTTCCTTATTCTTTACAAATTTATTAGTATTACATCACACATTATTGCTAGTAAGAGATTGGTGGTCCAGGCAGAACGTCGAGTGCTAGTAGGTGTACTTTGTGGTGAGTTCTTCAACAAGATTAACGAAGGACGTGACAACTTAGATTGCTGAAAGAGCTCGAACTCTATTCGTGGTCTGGTCGCAGTGAAAACGTTCGTAAGGCTATCATAACACATTCTGTGTTACTTGGAAGATTTCCCGCCACAACAGATACAAGGATTTCGTGGAATAAACAAAATAAAAGCTTTTTTGCGTCTGTTTCTAAACAAAATATGATTTTCAGGTTTCCAATAACACCTATCAACCATTATTTGTATCAGGAGACTAGTAAAATTACTGAATTAACCACATGTTTAAAAGAACTACGACAATGCTGGAGTTAACGTTTTCTGTGTAGAAAACAAATTACAATAATTAGTATACAAAATGAAAGTCTGTTTTTGGTCTATTCTCTGTGACAAAATCACTGAGTGGCTTCTCCATTCAGAATTCAAATTTATTATGTTTAGAAGTGATTGTTAACTGATGAAAATTGTTACAAGATTTTCTGATCATCATCATCATCATCAGCCGGAAGACGTCCACTTCTGGACATAGGCCTCCCCCAAAGAGCGCCACAAGTCACGATCACCAGCCGCTGATCAACTCAACCAAAATATATTGATAAGGCTAAATTATTGTAACTTTTACCATAAGGTTACCAATTTTTAGCAATTTAATTTACTGTTTAAATTGGACATGTCAATGCCAAACACCGTGTTCACAGCTGCAATAGAAATGTAAAAAAATATATTACAATTTATGAAACAGTTTATTGATAAAACTGACAGAAAAAAGGATATATACAATTATATATATAGTTCAAAATCGATTCTATTAGAACTGTAAAATTGACTATCCTCCCCATGTTTTCTCACCCAAACCCCACTTTTAAAATACCCTTCTTGTGACCACTTATGCATTTGCTGTGTGGTATGTGGTCCTGATACTTCATCACTATCCTGATTCCATTTAAATTCCCATTTGACTTCTGTTGTACCTTCTTCTTCCTTGCTTTTGTCTGTGTCATTTTTATCATTATTAAAACTTAATTTTTCTTTTTCATCAAAATCATCTGCATACATATCTAACTCTGCATCACCCTTTTGTTTTTTGTCCTTCTCAATGATGTTACTTATTTTTTCGTATGACTCTTGATACACATCCATATTGCCCAATTTAGTCAAAATTTGATTGGCAAGTTCAGTAATTCTTGTGACTATTTTACTACCTTCATCAACTATTCCTGCTTTTTTACGCTTCCATCGTTCAGCACTGGATATCTTGGAATTAGCACCTGGAATCAATAATTTAGAATTACATCTTAAGTGAAAAAGTATCTTCACGTCTATATCCCCGAAGAGGTAGGTAAAGACACAACCATGCACCCAAAACTGCCTGAAGTCATAAGTCCCACAGTGTGAACAGTGACAAATCTAACCTTGGAGCTCATAAAATCAAGTCCAACACCAGACCATTAGATCACAGACACAAGAAGTAATTAATTAAATAGTACATATTAAACAAAATTGTCAATGGCATAAAGTAACTTCTTGATGGTAACATGATGCATGTCTGGATTTCGTGTGTAGAATAGACCATCTGCCTTCCTGCCAGGCAGCTTGTATGTGGTGATCAAACATGAAATAACTGATTATTAGCAAAAAAACTACTGGTACAATTTGCCTGGGTTAGGATCCACTGCCTTACATATCCCTGCCTCCATAATGGTACTGTCATATTCCAGTCTTAAGGGTATGGTAGCTGGTAGACTTGCATAATTAGCCTAATATCTTGGCCGTAAGACAGGGATTATAGGCCACTGTTACATCTTAATAACAGGGGAATTGTGTGCTTGTTCGCTATCTTATCACATAAAAAAAAGTGATCCTCTACTTATTTTATTAAAGATGATCAAGCATATATAAGCATTATCTCCATTTATGTAAAGAAATAAAAGAGAAGGAATGCCCATGCCTTAACCAGTTTGCTTCGTACTTGAAGTAAAAATACAGATAGCAAAAGCCAGATATAACTAGGGTATATAAAGCCTCTCATCCATAAAAATTATACAACAAAAGGTATCAAATTCCTCAATTTTTTTGTTTATTTGCCAGAGCCAACTTAAATAACAGAGTTGCAATATTTAGAATGCAATGTTTTGAAGAAACTTATTATAGACTCTTGGTTTAAATTCCAAAAATAATTCAGTTAAATAAATACCTAGCCTCTGCAAACATTTTGCAATTGTCTCTCTTGGTTTCATATGTTGCAGAATTTCTTTGTAATTTGCTATTAAATCAAATTGTTCCTCATTTTCTTCCTCACTCTCTGAATCATCATATGGACCTTTGTTTTCATCATCTTTATGAATTTTGTACTTATCTTCAGGACGTCCCTTCACTTTCACCCAATCTATATTATCAAGCCAACCATCCCGTATTTCCTTTTCCTTTTTCCATTGATAATGGCCCTGGTTATCAAAATGACCTTCCTCTAATTCTTCTTTCATATTAAAAGGTGTAATAGTTATCTGTAAATATAAAACATCAATTAAAAACTTTCAATAACAATAAAAAAATTAGTTAATTAGTTAGTGTTGGTCCAGGCTGCTTTGTAGAATAGATCATCTGCCTTCCTGTGCCAGGCAGCTCATAAAAGGTGAGCATAGGCTTGCCGTCACTATTATAATCATATTATATATTCATATTCACGTCACCGTGATATCTGACTAGGTGGTAGAGTTTCGTAGCGACTCACCCGGATTGGTACCACCGCCTTACCTATTCCTGCCGCCATAACGTCATGACGTGTTCCCGTTCGGAAGGTAAGGTAGCCGGTAAACTTACTTTTGCTCGAGGCCTAACATCCCAGCCTCTGGTTGGCAACACACCATTACCACCTTTGGTGTCTCTAAGCGAGGGGAATTTCTTACCATCAGGAAATCCGTCTGCTTGTTTGCCTTCCAATGTCATAAAAAAAAAAGGGAAAAAATGAAGAACTATCACAAACTAAATCATAAACTGTAATCTTTAATTTAATAATTTTGCATGGATACTCTAAATATTTCAATGAAAAAGTAGTAAAAATCAGACATAAAATAAATTATAGCACTTTTACTAGTTCAAGTTCTAGGACCAGTGCGAACTATGTTTCAGCTAAGAGTGTTTCACTGTCTTGCTTTATAGGAGCAATAAGTATCTTCACGCCCATATCCCCGAAGAGGTAGGCAGAGGCACTACCAGGGCACCCAAGACTAGCCCAAGACAGTAAGTCCCACAATGAGATAGGTGGCAAGCCTATCGACAACCGGGCACATTTCCAATCCCAAGCAACATTTTATTTTCATTAGAAAAACCCAATTATCTTTTTGTTGCCCGATCCGGGATTCGAACCCGGGACCCTATGCAGACAAGTCCTAAAACTAAACAGCTAGACCACAGAGTGCAATAAGTACTTTTATATTTGAGTTAATTTAATGGTTTTTCGTCTTCAGGTACATATTCAGTATCCTTGGTTGAAATATTGTTAACTTATTTAGAAAAGACACTTATATTTAAAAAACAACAAGTAACAAGTCCATAATGGTTTTCTTCTTATTTTTACCTGCTTATAGCATTAACAAAAAATTTATTAAGCTGACTGATAAAATTTATTCTGGTTTTGTACTGGTTAAGAATGTATCACTAAAATTTATGACATCTATAGGTTTACATTTCAATTCCACAAAAATTATATGCCTTAAAAGAGACTTAAGGACAAGCAGTTGTCTGAGGCTTCCATAATGCAATAACAGTCTTAGTTGTTTTTGTCGAACAAAGATACTTTCACTGACTAAACTTGAAATTTTTTAAAACAAATTTGGCCAACTCATTGGTCAAATGGTTGACAAACACAACCAACCAACTGCAAGTACAATTCCTAACAGGGAAAGAAATTTTGTGAACATCTAGATGTGTGCATTATAGGGTATGTGTATGTTTATTAAATTTATTCTATTATTTATTGAAGTATATCTATGTATTAATATTGCTGAATAAAATCATTATCACAAGCTTAAAATTTGCTTTTTTGGGGTTGGATACAATTTGTTTATTTTGTCCAGGTAACCAATGCGACGATCTAAACTAAACAACAACAGAACTTACATACGTTGGATAACAAAAAGGTTATCACCAAAATTTCAATCTCATTAAAAACTATTACATCTACACTTACTTCACCTTCCATTCCACCAATACCATCTTCTTCACCTTCAATATCATCAGCATTAAGCACATTATATTTTTCGTCTTCTGCAGCACTGTCTTCCTCATCAGAATCCAAAGAATGTTTTTTTCCATCTTTTATAATAGAAGACGAAGAAGATTGAGTTTCTTCAAAGGCAACTGAAGCTGTTCTTTTAGCCATTATTATTTAAGTTTTTTGAAACATCAAAAAATTCAATGAAGAACTAAAATAAAATAGCAAATAATAATAGATTACACCTTTCGAGAAACAAATACAGTGGATGTTACAACTCAAAATTTTGACTCTTGATACAGTTCACGATACAATTAAAATACATGATCATTGCTCATAAATAGTAATACTACGTATTATATATATTTGTAGACTACACATACTTGAATAATTAACATTTAGTTATATTTTTTACAAATACAAACAAGTTGCATCTTCTTATACCTCGCGAATAGTTTTTTTTTTATTTTTTATTTTTTTTTAAGTTATTTTGCCCCTTTCTGGGGCCGGCTAAGACCTTTAGGCCATGCTGCCACGTCTTCCGTATTAATTATTTCGTCATTAGTCACATGTCCTCCGTTAATTATTCTTACACAGTCTCATTAGTCACTATTTACAAAGTCACGTCAGGCTCTTGAGTAAAGCGGTGGTAACTTTACACAAGCACACTTTGGGAGATTTGGCGGCAGCGAGGAAATTCACGATACACTAATTACTTCATGATTGTTTCATTTGTGCACGTTCACTGAACAAAACTAAACTAATTTCCACCTAAATTAACTCATTTCACTCAATATCAACACGAAATTCAATAATTATGAAAAAATACGACCATCTTCATTCACGATGGCGCCAAAACTCTTGTTTTTTTTATCCCAGTCGGGGAAACTCAGAAATTCTAGTACCTAGGTACTAGGGACGCAAACGATAAATCGATGTTTTAAAACATTGAGGTATCTTTCATAAACATCTATGTTAAACAACAAGAAAACATCGATACGTCGGTTATTATCAACGATGTTTTAAGAGCGATGTTCTATTGCAGTGTCATCTCTTTGTTAGTTATTAATCTACATACTATAATTTTAGTTATTGTATTTACAGATTTTGTTACTCTGCCACTATTCATACGCTGGTACATTACAACTGTTTTATTTAAAGTATGGGTATATGTCTGTAATTTTGATTATTAAGACGAATCTAATTCAATCTGTACAGCGAACGTGGGTGACGACTTGGCGGGAGTGGTGGGGGTGAGAAGCTTCGCGTCTGGGGGACGTGCATGCTAGAGGGCGATAAGGCCGCAGGTCAACCCTGCTAATGCTTTATACAACATCGATGTTTCGTTCATAAACATCGATATTTTTGACATTGATGTTTCGGTTTCAAACACATCGATATTACAACTGGTACTAATAACTATTACTAGCTAAGAATATAAATACTATTTAACAAGATATTGCTAGTGTGAGATAGTTGTGTGCCACAATTCAATTCAATATTTGGGATTTTGGACTCCACCGAGATTACGGTGATTCTACCAACGTCAAGGTTGAGAGAGGCACAGAATGAAAAGCGTTTTTGCCTCGTGAATGTATGGCGTTGAACCAGTGACCAAAGACATACACAACATATTATGGTTAGTAGTAAAAAGACAAAGTTGGTTATAACAACTGCTGGGGTAGACGTCACAAGCAGTGTTGCCAACCCCAGTGAATAGAAAAGCAGTAGATCAATCTTACAAAAACAGTAGAAAACAGTAAAACTACATTTTGAAAACATTAAATCTACTACATATCTCAAAAACCTTTCAATTGGGACATAGAATTAGTTATATAGATGTATAAGTTAATGAAACTACTGCAGCACTACCAGTAATACTTCTTTAATTAACACATTTTTTTTATAAAGTACTGTTGGAGACAACTATTTTTTTCATAACTTGAAGGTATTTATGAGGTGTCCGGCCAGCTATAGCTTCAGATCTCTCGCACACGTAGCCAAGTAAACATATTGTCATAACTCTGCCCGAGCGTCTAGTGATTCTATTTTTAGTTTTAGATTTATTTAAATTGTCATTTCAATTGTGTTCATCTCTTAGTTCATCTTAAATTTGATTCTACTTAAACGTTGTTTTGTAAAACTTTTAAACAGAGGTGTCATTTGATTGTAACAAATTAAATTGTTAATTACAGCTTAATGTTATATTTTTTTAGTCAATTTATAGTTAATTTTCCTAGAGTACATTATTAAAAAAACAACATAATTATATTATTCATTAGAATTAGGTGATCAAAATTACAAACACTGTTCATTGTTGTGTATTACTCTATCCTAAACATTTTCTGTTTCATTGTTTTTGTTAAAATCGTACATCTTTTTATTAAAATTTTTCTTATGATTTTCAGTAGCATCAAATGCGTAACATTCGTCTATTTCAGATTTTGTGTATAAAATGCCTTTGATTTGTATTAATAACAACACTGGTATAAAAAACAGCCTCTAGTAACGCCACAGCTTCTCCTGTAAAAACAGAAGACTGAGGAGGTAGTTTATGACTGAGAGGAACTTGAAATCGAGGTATCCAAACAGCTGCACCTGTGTTACCATCCGACGATAGCTTTGAGGCATCAGTATATACAGGAGCACATCCTTGTCTTGTAGAATATGATTAAATATAATATTAGCCTGTGAAGAATTTTTAGGTATTCCAAAATCTAAAATGACTTGAGGTTGGAAAACAGGTATACAGGACCTTTGAATATCGACTGTATAATGTCGAATATCGACCATAAAATGATTTACAATGAGTTGAAAGTACCCGTATGAAATGAGTGTTGCTGGTTAAATGGTTATTATTTACCCAAAGTATACTCAATGGCAGTGTGTTTAGTTTCCTTGGCCTCTGTTTATTTCAATTAAAATAAGTCCTGTTTGTAATCTTTGCCATTTTGTATCAATGATTGTTAATGTAGGTAACATTTACTTGTCGTTTATGTAAACCTTGATTAATGGAGCCCATGTTGTAAAATGTATAGTAAGCTTGTGAACAAGGAACTTTCTTCAAATAATGCACTGAAACAGGAATGTCACGACTTAAACGAAGAATTCAAACACTATTTATCGCATGCAGTTGTACACATGAAGTTTACCTATACTTTTTTTGACAAGAACAAAAAAAAATAGATATAAAACACTGGGAACTACAAGTTTCTGTGTTGGTCCGGGCTCTTTTGTAGAATAGACCATTTGTCTTTCTGCCAGGCAACTCGTGAAAGACGTGCATATGCTTACCATCAGTAATACCGTGATATACTACTAGGTGGAAGAGTTTCGCAGTGCCTAATCCTGCATATCCTAAGTGCTTGCCGCTGATGGGTTCCGGTTGGGAGGGTAAAGTAGTAAAAGCATTTTTTTCGATTAGTTAGTTTCGACAGTTAGCGGTTTTTTTAAACATGTCTTAAATGTGTAATTTTAAACTTAGGTCGTGTATTATTATACGTTTAAAATTTTTATATGTAAGTAAGTACTCACGATACATTTTATTTTATTTAGATTGACGTGACGTGACGTGACTATCCCGTATTAATGGTTAAAAATGTGTTAAATGGGTTAATCCAGGGATGGCAAATAACCCCCCCCGAGGGTCCGAGCCTTGTAGTGGCGGGGGGGGCTAAGTAACTGGGGTCGAGCCGGGACCCCGGTGAAACCAATACGGACCAGGGAGGGTGCTCCTCAGTACCCCTCTCTGTCCAAGAGGGGACACGAGGAGCGCACACAGGGTGGTGGGCCTTGGGCCCACGTGGGTTAGCGGCTTCCATCTAGCTCGCCCGGTCGAGATGGGGTTACGGCAGGTACGGGGGTGCCTGTCACCACTGGAACCCCTGACGTGGTGCACGCTGTGTCCCTGTGCACCACTTCAGACGGTTTGCGGCCCCCTGATGGAGATCGCGAGATCTAGCGCCGCTGGGGCTGTGGATGTGTGCGAAAGCGTTCCTGCAGCCCCGGTACCTGGCGAAGGGGTGGAAACCGTGGGGTTTTAGTCAGTAGGAGTCTGACATAACCCGCCACTTCCCCCGAAAGCGTGATGCATGATGGATGCGTGATCCATGATGGATTTCCCTACGAAAAAAAAGGGTTGGCAAATAAACTTCACAATTAGCAGGTGTATTAACACAGTAACATTTGCAACATTACGTTTATTAAAATCCAGTGAAATTTTATAAACCGAAAGGTTAGCAACGCTATTTAAAAAAAGGATTACGACGTCAGAAAGAGATTCTAGTTGAAAGTTTATTTCGTAAAAAACTAGATAATAACAAGCAAGGCACGATTACCACCGTTGGTGTCTCTAGGCGGCGTGAACTTCCTAATGTTTGCCTGCTTGTTCGTCATCCATTAACATAAAAAAAAGTTTTATTACCAATTTTTTTACTTTTTCATTTAAAAAATAAATTTACTTATTAAATCTTCTCACACTTACTCTCACCTACCCCTATCCGCCCTTTCAAGCAACTTTAATGCTACAGCTGCAAACGTGGATAGCATCACTATAGTATCTTTGCATATACCCCACCCTCATTTCTCAATAATTGCAGAGTTAAGTTCTATCTTTTCTATTTAGTTTATCTCCCCTCTTTCTTATTTTTGGAGACTTTAACTACTCTCATCCCATCTGGGGTGGTATTGGACAAGTCTCTTTTGCTCTGGAATTATTTGATTTGTTAGATTCCTTAAATAATTGTGTACTAAACGATGGATCTTCTGCTCGTAGAACATCTCCAACTCAGTGTCCCAGCGCAGTTGACCTGTTCTTTTGCTCTCCTAATAAGGCGTCACTTCATTCATGGCGAACACTCCATAATCATATCTAAACCCAAATCCAGATATTATTCAACCACAACATCCTCCTCTCCTTAAGTAAAGGTTGGCTGGTGCTGATTGGGATTTATTTCCAAAAACTTCAGACCAATATGTATCCCACTACCCTCCTATTCAGAATAACAATATCGATATAACCTATCAGTAGTTTACCTTTGCTCTGATTACCGCAGCTGATGCTCATATCCCAATTAAAAAAACAATAATAATGGTAGAATATGTTTTCCTCCCTGGTAGGAAACCCTCTGAATGCACTAGCCTAGTCCGACATCGAAAACGTCTGTATTTTTAACTTAAAAAATTAGAAAACTTTTTATCCTGCTATCACATCAATGTCAAGTTTAAGCGTAATGCCACAAACTCCTGCCACAACAATTTGGCAGAACATCAGAAAATTCAAAGGCACATTTCTTTTATTTTGCTACTACTACTTCTAACTTCATATCATAGTGTATGAAACAGTTTACCAATAACCTAGCACCTACTTTAATTCCCTTTTTTCTTGACCTATCCTCGACACATAGATATACCAGACTTGAAATGCTGGTAATTACATCAAGGATTATTTTCTCCCACTAATCAATAAAATCTTTGAATCAGGAATCGTCCCAAAAGACTGGAAACTTTATTTAATTATCCCCATATTAAAACCTCAAAAGGATCCCTCGACATTATCAAAGATCACCGAACAACTAATAAAAAAACTGTCTAGAGTGGTTAATAGAAAGCAAAAACATTTTACCTAATAGCCAGTTCAGTTTTCGGAAGAGATTGAGCACAATGGATAATATTTCTATATTGACATCAGATATTTTTTATATATATTTTATAAGAGGCTAGCACAGGTTGAAATGTAGGTTATTGCCAATAAAAAACATTGATTGCGGAATCTTGTGCAGCAACTGGGCCGGGTTGGAATTCACGACCTTACCTATTTCTGCCGTCGTTATAACTGTCATGTTCTGGTCCAGCTAGTTGAGTAGCCGGTAGACTTGCATAATAGGCCTGAAATTCCAGCCACGGGACAACGATGCTTCTGTAAATAAAAAATAAAAATAAATAATAGTTTCATGATGGCGACGAAAACTTAATACGTATTACGTGGAGGTTTCTTAACACGTTGATGTCTATTTTGATTTAATTTCCTTGACCCCAAGAATTTCCATTTACACAAACAAAACAACAACAAAGAAAGTTTTCACCATAGATTTAGAATGTTTCAAAAGAAGTTAGAGATGTCTACGCTAGTGTTACGCATGCGATGATAATTTTTTTATAAAAGCGGATATGTCGTACAAATTACTCTAAAGTGTGGTAACACTGGTAACTTTGTTCCTTTACTTTTTTATTGCGATTCCATAGTGGCCAAATTCCAAATGATGGCAATACAATATGGCTGTGGCGTTCGAGTTTCGCTGATAGTGCGCTGTGCTCAAAGCATTTCTAGTACGGACGAAGTATTTCCGATAGCTCTAAACTTTCAATTTTAGTTTTTTAGTGATCATTTAATTGTTTTACCTTGTTTTTGCCAAAGTTCTATTGTAATCTTGTTGATTTTTCGTTTCTGTCGTCACCAGAATTCATGCGATCACAAAATGGCGTCGCTTGACAAGATTTTACTGCACTTTTTAATTTCGAATTATATCGGATTTTCATAAATTTTCTGTAAAAAAATGTTAATACTTGCCTTTAAATCGTTTGTTTTCATTAAATTAACTGCTTTTTACTAGCACCAATTTCCGATTATATATGATACGGTGAATTCTCTGCTATTTTCTCAAAATGCTCACGGTAAGTGATTTTAAAGCTTTTTCCTTAATTCTTTTTGTGTATTTTGTGAATATTTTGATACCGTCGTGTTAAAATCAGCTTAAGAACTTTCTGAAAGCTAAGGGTGTGGCTTGGAATAAGGGTGAAATTTTGAGACGTAATTGTGAATTATTCGTTTTCTACGATTGTTTACAATTGTTTTCAATGTTTTTATGTATTAAAAGTTGTTTGTTCCACCAAAGAAAGTGTTTTCAAAGTTTCTTTGTTACGTAATCTTTCTCAAGAGCACATTACTTTTGGTTTTGGAAAGGGACCCATTTTTGTAATTAAACTTTGAAAATAGGTCTAGCTGAAACCTCTCCATGTAGTGAAGGCATTTGAGGTTATAATTCTTCCTTTTGGGAAATAATAAACCCAAATATATTTCTTTAAAGTCAAATTATTAGACTATTCTCTGTAATTTCCTAAAATTAATATTTTCTTTGAATTCTATAGAAAATTGTGATATTTTTTATAAATATCTGGTGTTTTTTGAGGTTATAAAGCTTCTACTATGTGTTGTGATTATTTTTCTTTCAATACAGCTGCAGATTTTAATTTCAAATTGGATATTCTTGCTTCTAATATCATGTGTTGTTTAATTTTTAATATTTGCCTTTTTTTTGTCATTAACGGTATGTACAACAATACTTGTTACTTATAAAATTTTTAAGTTTTAAGATGCTGTTTATGTAGTTAAATATTATTTATATATTTTCAAAGAGTGCTTTTTGTGGTGGAAAAAATGTTGGAGCAGAATAAAACAAATTAGCCGAGTTGCAAATATAAACAATAGTACATGCGTCTCCATCCATGTTAGTTTAAAAGACAGTTTCCAAAGGAATAGCATTGACATCACCAACATATTATGATTGTTATTCTACAATTATTAATCTTGGTCTATGGTGATATAAAATTGGAATTAGTGATTTAGTCTTAACATGAGTTAGCTTTTAAGCTGGAACAATACTATCTAATGTCGATGAAGCTGTTGCCATTAATAGGCTTAACAAGTTATACGATTTAACTCAAAGAAGGCCGCATCATCTTAAATCTGTATTTACAATTGGTGTTTTCCCTGTATTGTGATTATGATTTATGTTGACGTTGGGGATAAAGAGAATCTGTGTTCCTTTTATATCGTTGGCAGTGGAACACATTCAACTTGTAAAACTAAAAGCATAAGTCTCCATGTATGCATACACTATTTGTATTCAGCGGATATTAAGCTTCTAAAAATCTGGTACTGTATTTTCATAAACATTACGAAGTACAGGTGTCTTTAATTGGATATTGTATTGATGTCAAACGGATTTAATATTCTATTTCTGCTTACAGTAAAGTATTTTTTTTCAAATACTAAATTGAAATCTACATGATATACCTAAAACAAAGATACTTCCTGTGTGTTTATCCCACTGTATGCTCAGAACAGACTACAAATTTTGATGTTGTTTTCTCTACTAGATGTAGTAATTCAAAAGCAATAAAATTTATTAAAGTGGAGAGTGAAACGATTTATGTGTTGCAGCACTTCTCAAGTTTTCAGGATTTGATTGTTCAGATTGAGCAAGTTGAAGCCAATAAGATGGAATCATTTATCGGAAATTATTTCTCTTTTCTTTTGTGTTAATAAAGATAAAACACCTGCCAACGTTATCGCAGCTGGTGGTGACATAATACTCTACCGATCTTCAGTATTTAAGAAACTTAAAACAAATTGGCTGAAATTTCTAGCCGTTAAACAAAGTCAATAAAAAGCCCTTGGTTTTGGTTTATTTATATTGTTGTATCTGGTTTTTAATGTGAAAATGTTTTGTCGACAGTATATTTATCAAATTTTTGACATACATGCGGACTAAGCAAAATTCCACAAAGTTTCATTAAAGTTGGAAGTCAAAGAATTTTTTAATAGATATTTTCACATAGTATTGTAATTTTATGTAAAATATTATTAATTTTATTAAAAGTTGTCTTTTTCAGAAGGGTTCCATAAATGGATCTGGAAGTGAATCTGTCAGTGATAAGGAAGAAAAGAGTGATGCTTCTAGTGGATCAGGATGTGAAAGGTATATTAATTATCAAAAGTTAATTTCTATAATTGCCATGTTTATAAGTATTCTAATAGTGGGCTAGCAAGAAAGGCTGTTGAAATTACATGTTGGGTATTCACATTAAGTAGTTTTTTTTAATTATTTGTGGCTCAGCATATACACTGACACACTTCACCTTAACAATTGTTTGATATACCATGATAAAGCAAGATATGGAGAAATTTGAACTGTTTCTTGGTAGTAATAGAAAATTATTTTGTTATTTATTACTTTTTAATATTGGTTGTTAATTTTAAAATTTTTTGCTAATAGTGACAGTGGCTCCAGTTCATCTGCATCTGGATCACCAGGCAGATCAGGTTCAGAAAAATCTTCTAATGGTGATCGATCACACCTAAGCGATGACACTAAGTCTCCAAAACACAGCAATGCCAATTCTTCCAAATCTGACCACCACACAGACAAGGACTCCTCTGATGATTCCATTGGCAAGAGTAAATCTAGGAACAACCATGAAAAAATTAAGTCAGACCTTTGGGAGGATAATCCTGATATATATGGTATAAGAAGGTCAGGACGATCTAGAAAAGAACCAGATAGACTAAAATTAGCCGACAGTGATTCTAGTGATAAGGGAAGAAGTAGCGATAGGAAAAATAGAAAAAAAAGGTAGGAGATAGTTGTAATTTAGTAAATGGAGTAAAACTCTTGATGTTAAACAAGTACAAAATTTAAACTATTAATTCTAGTGACTCATGGAATTCAGATACCTCAGAAAGTGACAGTGACATTAAAGGTTCTCCACCACCACCTTCCAAACGACCAGGCCAAAGAAGTGTTCCCTTAAGAAAAAAGAAACCCACGAGAAGAAGACAGTTTACTAGTGATGAAGAGGAAAGCTCTGAAGGGTCAGATGAAGATACGAAAAGGTACCTATTGAAGTTTATTTGATACTAGCCCGTCCTAACTATGAATTTTTTTTTGTTTTTCATATGAACCTTTTTCTTACAATGAAAAACACAAAAAAATTAGCAAAATTGGTCCGTTCTTTCAGGTGTGATGCAATGGAAATAGGGATTCATTTTTATTTATAGTATTGTTTTATTTCTTTAAATTTTTTTTTAATAATGATTTGATTACGAAATTTTAATAAAGTTATATGTTACATATGCTAGGATTAAATCCTTTCCTGACATCCTAATTGTAAAACTAATTATAACAATAAATAACACAGAAGCTATTTAGTCACACTACTATACACACATAACCATACTCTCACTTAAAAAGAACTATAATGTACCTCCATCTGTTGTCAATCATTGGAATTAGAGAGTTGGGGAAGCACCACTCTTTCCCTTAGCATAGTGCCTACCAAGTAATGCACCTCCAGAAGGCCTAACATCCAAGTCTCGGATCATAAAGAATCCTGTAGATTCCCTATGTCATCCTGTGACAAGGAGAAACTATTACTAGTGGAGACCTCTATGAACTAATCAAAACTCGTCATTCAATATGGAGCCACCTGCTCTATACTAGACTATACTAATGACGACAATTCCACAGCTATACTCATGACTTCCTGAAAAACTTGAACAGATTAGAACCAGGCCAACCACTACACCAACCATACTCATGACCACTGTAGCTAAGCTTCGCTCATGATCTTCCCACATTATTAGGAAAAGTTAAGGGGTAAAAAGTAAAGAAAATCTTTGTTACTTGTAGTAAATTTAGAATATATAATATAATTTACGTATATAACATTAGATGTACAATTTAAACATGACTTAATTTAAAGATAATTAATCACATATATGTATTTATTTCATAAGAATAAAAAAACATATACATTAGTAAAATAATATAAATACATATATTTTAAACTAGCTGCGCCCCGCGGTTTCACCCGCGTAAGTCCCAATCCCGCGGGAACTCCGGGATAAAAAGTAGCCTATATGTTATTCTGGGTCTTCAGCTACCTACATACCAAATTTCATCGTAATCGGTTTTGTAGTTTTTGCGTGAAAGAGTAACAAACATCCATACATACAAACTTTCGCATTTATAATATTAATAGGATATTTGCACACCAAAATATGGTAGAATATGTTATATACTTAAATATTTTTGTAACATCTAATTTACACACATATTTCCGCAAATAAATAATTTTCTTTCTTTTCTTCTTTCTTTCTTATCACAAAATTCAGTGCTATATAGAAACAATTAAAAAATTAATAGAAATGAGAAGCATAAGAGTATTAAAATATTAAACAAAAAATTGAATAAAGAGAACAGACTCTTGCAAGTATTTTTTTACTTCAAGAGTATTAAAATATTAAACAAAAAATTGAATAAAGAGAACAGACTCTTGCAAGTATTTTTTTTTACTTCAAGTGCTTTATGATTTAACCCTTAATTAAAATATTACCATAATTATTGAAGTTAGTTTTTAGGGTTCCATAGACAAATGCCAAAAAACGGAACCCTTATAAATTAATCATGTCTGTCTGTCCATATATCAGTCACTTCTGAATCTATAAGAGTGATAATGTTGAAACTTAGATATCTTGTCTTACATCTTTGGTAGATATCTTGTATTCAGTAAACTGCATTAAGATTTTCAAACTAAAATAGAAAAATAGCAATAAATTTTGTGGGTTCCTCCATACTTAGTTTTTTTCATCAAGTCTATGGTAAATATGTGGTGTATCTATGGAGAGGTGATTATATTCTAAACTGAGTAGTTTGCGCCAGAGACGCTTCCAAAGTGGTAAAATGTGCCCCCTCCCTGTAACTTCTAAGATAAGAGAATGATAACATTCAAAAATATATTATGTGATTTATATTACCATGTAACCTTCCAATGAAAATTGTTTTGAAACAAGATCTATTAACCAGTTTTTTTATATCTAGTTTATCTATTTCTATTTACAAATTATTCTGATTCACTAATGTGATGTATCTGATGAGTTTATAAATATCAAAAAAATGCGAACCACATTTACAAATTACGTTTTTATTCTTCACAAGTTCTTAATTTTTCAGTTGCAAACCTTGTAAACTGTTAGTGTTAACAAACATTGTAAACTGCCAGTAATTATCCAAGCGACAAACCAACATATTTTAACATCATGAGTTGCTTGCTCCATGCTTCAATAGTTAAGTTTTGAATATAAACAAACAAAATTTTTGATGTTATTAAAGTAAAATTGTTAAATATCATTGAAAAAGTGCAATCCAAGAAGAATAAAATCAATGAATATTTAAAATAAGCCAAGTTTTAGTGATTAACGATGAACTTTGTTCAATTCTTCTTTTTTCCAAGTATGATGGTTACATTGATGACATTTTACAGTAATCAAATTGTTGGCTTAGGTATCATCTATTCGTCTTATAGATGGAAGCAAAAATTAACATGTTTTTTTTTGCATAAATGTAGCGACACACTGGTTGTTTTTAAGTATTAGGCGCTGGGTACCTCTAAGTATTCAATATTCTGTTTTAATTTTGTTATTTTGTTTGCCAATGCCATTAATAACTATAATATATAAACACATAAAGAGAAATTCAAATTAAACCCCAAGTAGGTCCAGGTCACCAGAGTAGAATAGACCAGGGGGCTCGCAAGGACAAGCACTGGTTAAATGTGTCATATAGTATGGACCATGGGTGGACGAATGCTATGCAGCATCTTGTCTAGTGAGGATCCATCTTCTTGTATATTCTTGCCACCAAAAATGACTCCTGTCACATTCTGGCTTGCACAATTTGCCTAACATCCTAGTAATATATAATACAACAGGATAGTGACGCTCGCACCTATAACATCGGTGGTAAGTTTAGGTCACGGTTGTCTCTTAATATCAGGGGAGCCATATGCTTATTTGCGGAACTCCTATTTAAAATTATAAGTTTTCATTGTTGTGTATAAAACACACACTGCACAACACACACATGTTGATATTTCTTGCACTATGTAGAAATCTTTAATTCAGTCGAACAGCCACAAGGCGCACTGGAGCCGCAGTGAGCTATAAAGAAGCTAGTGATGAACAGACTGACTCTTCAGACTTAGTGGAAGTAGAGGGAGGTGAAGAAGCGGAGGGTGAGCCAGAACCAGAAGAGCATAGTGAAACAATTGAAAGGGTTCTTGGATTCAGGCGTGGGAAAAAGGGAGGTAAGTGATAATTAACAATTCCTATATCAACAGAAAATTAGTATTTTCGTTATTTGTACAAGTTTATACAAAGTATAATACTATATTTAGCCAGCAAAATTAAAGAATTTGTTTTTAGAAGTAAGTTGACAATAATACATATTTTTCTTTCAAACATGTATTTCATCAAATTAAGTTATCGTATGTCCAATTTACTAACTAGATTTTTGTTAAAGTGCATTAAGATATATCAAAAATCACTTTTTTTTCTTATACAGTCACAGGCAATGTTACAACAGTATATTATATAGAAGAAAATGGAGACCCTAATGCTGATTGTAATCCTGAGGATGAGGAAGCTACAGAACCACAGTACCTCATTAAATGGAAAGGCTGGTCTCATATTCATAATACCTGGGAATCTGAAAAGTCACTTGAAGAACAAAAAGTTAAAGGTTTAAAAAAATTAGAAAACTTCAAAAAGAAAGAGGCAGAATTGTACTGGTGGAGATCAAAGGCAGGACCTGAGGATATTGATTATTTCGAGTGTCAAGCTGAATTACAACAGGAATTAGTTAAAACTTATAATTTTGTCGAAAGAATAATTGGTAAGTGACATTTTTGTTATGAGCTCTCTTTTTTTCATACAATCCATTGTTTTCTTACAAGTTTTTAACTTTTATATGTTTCTTAACTTTTAAAATGTTAATTTGGTTCTAGTTGATTGTGAACTAGTATATCACATTTAATTTTAAATTTGATCAAGGTTTATTATAGCCTCAATTTCAATTTATCACTGATGTGCAATTTGGGTATATTAATACTTGATGTCAGGCCCCAATAATAAATGTATTATTTTAAATTGTTTTCCTATTTTAGCTGAACAAACTCGTGAACTGGAAGGAGGAGCAACGGCACATGAGTATTATTGTAAATGGGAGTCTCTACCTTATGCGGATGCTACATGGGAAGATGCCTCACTTATTGAAAAGAGATGGCCAGAACAGGTTGAAAATTTCAAACAGAGAGAAGCTGCAAAGACCACACCTTCTAGACATTGCTCAGTTTTAAGGAGGAGACCTAAATTTCACCAAGTGAAAGAACAACCCGAGTATATGGGCAAAGATAAGGTAAACTGCTTTTTTTGAATCAGTATGATAGTATGATTTTTCAGATCTGACAGGCTGTCGAAATACACGGTAGATTTGATTATAAATTGGTATAATATTATTAGCCTGCACTGACGCTCTGTCGGCCAAAAAAGATATGGCAAATGGTATGGTAATATCAATCTGGGTGAACTGCTGCTCAACACCACAATCTAGTTTTATGTACTACCTATCCAGTAAACATATTTAACATTTTCTCTTTACAATGATATAGGTGAGAACAGATGTCACATAATCTGAGTTCTTAATAACCTCAGCTTGAAGTTTTTATATTATTGATACAAATGTGTTAAGTCCATAGAAAAAAGAATATTTAAAGAAGTGCAACAATGTTCTATAGCAGATTAAGCGAAAGAACTCACGGCGTGGTTTATTACCAGAGTCCACGGGGGTTGCGGGCCCGCTGATTCCGTCGAATGTTCCGTAGAATGAGATCACCATCACCTGGCGGGCGACCATTTTGTACTATTTGTACTGAGTACTTAACCCTCAACCGCCGGCCGCGTCTCAAGCGTTTTGAAATAACGTACAAAAAAACCGCGAACGCCGCGGGCTCGGGTAAAAATCGCTTCGTGAGTTCTGTCTCTTAGTTGTATAGATACCGTTGGAATCGACATATTATAACTTAACATCTCTTGGTCTCTTTTTAACAAATGTTGATTTTATGTAAATATGCCGAAAGAGGTAACGACATTTTTGTCTATGCGTATTTTTGCGTCGATTTAAATTCACGTTGTGACGACAGTCCTCATGCTTGCCAAGAACACCATATTTTGTGTTAAATTTTATAGTGATGTACTATTACAATTGTCGATATTTAATTTTACATTCTCAGAGAAGAATATTTGGACAAGATATAAATGGGTACCATTAGCATTGAAAATATCAATCAGAGTTCATCGTAATGAGATTTCTTTTAAGTGCTCACTTTAAAGAAAATAGTTTGAATGTAATCTGACGAAATTACACTTTTTTGTAATGATAATGAATTTTGTAATAAGTACGAAGAGTTAACTTATATAAATATAAACATTTTTGTACACTACAATCTAACGTAAAAAATATGTAGATAAAAAGTAAATAAATATTCTTTCTTTCGTTTCATTATGTTTCCTGTTTTTTTTGACAGTGTTAAGAGGCGAGATAAACTACTATGTTCAGTTCGTAGTTGACATTTATGGTTATGGTAATGCATATATTGACATGTCAATTCAAAAGCTCGAATATATCATGTTATGGATAAAAAAATAATTCTATTTATATGTATTTAACATTAACAAATTTTTATTTTCAGTCTTTTGTGTTAAGAGACTATCAAATGGATGGGCTTAATTGGTTAATACATTCCTGGTGTAAAGATAACTCTGTGATTCTTGCCGATGAAATGGGTTTAGGTAAAACTATACAGGTATACATATTTCTATATTTTTATAGGATTAATGAAGTGATTTGTTTTTTCAACTGTCATTTTTATTTACAGACTATATGCTTTTTGTATTATCTATTCAAATCGCAACAACTTTATGGACCATTTTTGTGTGTAGTACCTTTAAGTACAATGACTGCATGGCAAAGAGAATTTGTACAATGGGCACCTGATATAAATGTGGTTACTTATATTGGAGACGTTACTAGTAGAGATATTGTAAGTAACAGTATTACTATTTTATTCGTATTTATAAATATGTAATTAAAAACTGAAACCAATGACAACTAATGATTCTGTATAAAATTGTTAGGTTTAATATTTATATACGTTATTCTTCAGGTGTTTAATTTGATTATAGATTAGGCAGTTTGAATGGAGTTTTGCAAGTTCAAAAAGATTGAAGTTTAATGCCATATTAACAACATACGAGATATTATTAAAGGATCGAATGTTTTTGAGATCATTTAGTTGGGCGTGTCTGCTTGTGGATGAAGCTCATAGATTAAAAAATGATGACTCCTTGCTTTATAAGGCACTAAAAGAATTTGATACAAATCACAGATTATTGGTCACTGGAACCCCTCTTCAGAACTCCTTGAAGGAATTGTGGGCTCTATTACATTTTATTATGCCTTACAAGTAAGTATATCCTGTAAGTTTATTTTATTGTAGCAATCATTAAAATGGTTGTTAATTTTGTTGGGATATTTATAGGTTCATATACTTATAAGCTATGTGTTTAGGTTTGAAACATGGGAAGAATTTGAAAAAGATCACGAAGATGCTGCTACTAAAGGATATGAAAAATTACATAAACAGTTAGAACCCTTCATTTTGAGGAGGCAAAAGAAAGATGTTGAAAAATCCTTGCCTGCAAAGGTAGAACAAATTCTAAGGGTTGAAATGACATCAATACAAAAACAATATTATAAATGGATTCTCACAAAAAATTACAGTGCGCTGCGGAAAGGTGTAAAAGGATCGATAAATACGTTTATAAATATTGTTATAGAATTGAAGAAATGTTGTAATCACGCTCTTTTGACAAAACCGGAGGATTTTGAATCCAGAGCATCTCTTGCCACCACTGACGCCGTAGAGGTAGATAACATATTATTTATAACAACAAAGTTCAAAAATTAAATGATAATTAATTTTTTGATAATTATTGGAAAAATGACATATCTTTTGACATTTTTTTGATCTTTAGTATTCTGCATTTTAATTTAAAAAAAAAAAAACAATCAAATATTTTATTCTACACTATAATATTATATATTAATTAATAATACAAAATATCTGTTATTCAGTTTTATTTTTTATGAACTTTTATGTCATACATTATAGTTATGTATGTTTTTTTTAAAGTCATCATGAAATGTGTTTGAATATTTCCATAAAACTGGGTTCTTATTACTATATTATAAAGGTGAATTTTCATAAAAATAACTATCATGATTTTTATAATTTTTCATAAGAACCTTGTTATAAAATAACTAAATTCCATTTTTTCAGAAACTCTTACGAGGGTCAGGGAAGTTGCTTTTGTTGGATAAACTATTATGCAGGTTAAAGGAAACTGGACATAGAGTCCTAATATTTTCACAGATGGTTAGAATGTTAGACATTCTTGCTGAGTACTTGCAAAGAAGACATTTTCCATTTCAAAGGCTAGACGGAAGTATAAAGGGGGAAATCAGAAAACAGGCTCTTGATCATTTTAATGCTGAGGGTTCACAAGATTTTTGTTTTTTACTGTCTACTCGAGCTGGTGGTTTAGGAATTAACTTGGCCACAGCCGATACTGTGATAATTTTTGACTCTGATTGGAATCCCCAGAATGATCTACAAGCTCAAGCTCGAGCACATCGCATTGGGCAAAAAAATCAGGTAATAACTTGTCCTACATTCAAGCAATATGTGTTTTTTACGTTCTTATTATTATAATTGGTAACTGTATACCTAATGAAGCTCTGAAAATAAAAATTGAAATATTAAATTTATGAACCTACCTAAAAGAACATTTGTTTCCTTTTTTTTTAATATGAAACGTAAATGGGATAAATTCTGTAAATAAACAAAAACAAATAGGGTCTGGGAACGTAGAACTTTGATTTTCCGACTCTAGTCTATATACTGGTATCTGTTTAAGTACCTATTTTTATGTATGAGTGTCACT
>NJDD01000602.1:310661-329818 GCA_002245505.1 Calephelis nemesis
CCCGCACGGGGCACACACGGCGTGGACCCCGCCCGCCTACCCCGGGCCGCGACAGTACCGCGGGGACAGGGACCGACGGGGGCTCGACAAGAGACGGTAAGTCGGTTGTTCGTTGGGAGTTTCTGGTCATAATTAAAAAAAAATTGCGGCTAGGAGGGGGCGTTCAAGTATTACGTAACGCTATTTGGGGGGAGGGTTTCTTCAAACGTTACGATGCGTCTTTATTACAACACGTTACGTAACATTGCTTTTTTATTAATTAAAAAATATTGAATTATAGGAATATTAATTCAATATTTTTTTAATTGGTTGCTTTTTTTTCGCAGGGAAGCCCACGATTGTATAACCTTGTCGCCATTTTTAATTTAAAGTTATTGACAGTATACCAACGATAAAAACTATAACATATTTTTTGTGACTTTAGGTCACTTAAGTGTTACGTAACGTTTAGAAAGTGTACAGAAAAACGTTACGGTGCGTTACGAGGGGAAGAGGGGTGGTTAAAAATCTTCAAATTTTGCGTTACGTAATACTTAAACGCTCCCCTAGTCCATTTGTCTTGACTAGGTTTTCATACAGATGCAAATGTCTCACTCAGTGACAGTGGGCTGTGCGACAGCTCGCTCGAATTGGTGCTATCGCCTTGCCTAGTCTTGTCGCGGTTGTCCGTGCTGAAGGGTAGGTTAGCTAATGATACATTTGCACCATTGATAACTTACGAAACTCAATCATGGATACAGTGCAGCTATTTTTTGGTGCTGGTTTGAAACTTCTCGAGTGTCCTCACTTTAGTTGTACAGTTGTACTATATCCGTGTATACTTGCTACAGTTATTGGCACCAATATATCGAAAGTCTAATGGCCACTACCATCAAGCATACTGGTTTAATATCAATGACTTGCACACGTTGGCTAAGATTCTGGTGATAAGATAGCGATGCACCGGTACTGGCTATGACGTATAGGGGCAACGGTCGTCTCTTACTAGAGCCGTTAATAATATTACATTAAGAAATGATAACCTGACATGTTAAGTTATTAAGTTTAGAATAGACTGGATTATCGATACTGGACCGGATTTGTAAAATTTGCGTACGTCTAAGTAAAATAATACATACTTATCTTCACGTCAATACCCTGGCGGAGTGAGCGGATAGTGCAGGGCCGCGAGTATAAAAAAAAGTACATAAATACAAATATATATATTTTTTCTTACAGTAACTAAAAAACTGAAATATTCTCTAGTAATGAACTGTATCGAGTGGGAAGTGTCAGGATAGCTGCGAAGCAGACCTGCTGCTTGATCTATATTCGTAGTTAAGTAAGATATTAAATATATGTATTATCTACAGGTTTGCCGGTGGTTATGGAGGAGGCATGAGTGCTGGACCATACAGTGGTTACTTTGAGAACACAGCTATGGCTGGTGGAATGGGCTTCCCACCTGTTAGGCCATATCCAGACGACTGGCGCGGCTACTCGCAACCTGAATACCCGTACGAGGATCGCGAATACGAGAGGGAAGTGTATAGAAGAGATTACGACAGACGGGCGCCACCAACTTAGCTTACACCTTTACCGTACACATTGTAAATATAGCATTAAGGTATTGATAAATATGTAAATAGCTCATAGAGAAGATCTCTTTCCCTGGACGCTGGTTTAGATATATTCTGTAAAGTGTAAGTGACAAACTGTGCTGTGGTTTTTATCTATGTGATAAGCGAAGCGCATCGACACTGTGAATTGAGAAACATTAAAAATGTGTGTTTGTAATTTAGGCTGTACAGCTTTATTTATTGCCAAGTCTGTCGATTAGTTTTATTGTACAGATTTTTAGATAAATACTGGTAATTCTTTTTTTATATTGTTTTAATTTTGTTGCCAATTTTGCTAGTTTCCAATAGAATGAAATCCGGACCTATTTATTCTTTCCAATTTTTGTCCTCGAAATGTTAATATTCTAATATTGTACAAAGTAGTGATTGTAATATTATCAATGTAGATTTGCAAGAAAATCATGTGCAATCCAAACCATTGTGTATAGCGTATTGTGATGAAAGGAGCACATACATTTTTGTCATTGCATTTTAGCAGTGCATAGGAAAGAGTTTATTTGTATTTTCTTTCTCATACGTGCATTTCTGAGTCCAAATAGGACTCGTACAGTCCTATTTTTATACATTATGTAAAGTCTTATTCTCTGTTACATGCGACTGAGTGTAATAAGAGTGAAAGCATCTTAAATGGTGTATACCATGATAATAAACATATTATTAAAAGTTGAAAGATGTTTTTATAATTTTTTTTCCTGGTTTTATACATGTTGGTCGATAGCAATGCTAACAATCTTAGTACTAAAATTTATTTTCGATATTATGTATGTTTAAAAAGATAAACTCCGAAATTCCTAAACCGATTTTGTTCAAATTTATTTCTTTAATAATTTGTTCAATATAAGCTGTTATAAACAGGCACTATAGACAATCAACAGGCACTATAGACAATCAACAGGCACTATAGACTACACACAAAATTTAGGTCATGGTGAATATTTGAGACCAACTCGGAAATTACTGAACCTCCTAATATTTTAGTTCATAGGATAGTTTTTAAACAAAGGGCATCAAACTATAGACTACACACTAAACTTACCCGCGTTGCTCCGGGCTCCTTTGCAGAATAGACCTCTACCTTTCTTGCCAGGCAGCTCGTAAAAGGCGAGCATATGCTTATCATCACTAACACCGTGACATCTGACTAGGTGGTAGAGTTTCGCAGCGACTCTCCCGGATTGGTACCACCGCCTTACCTATTCCTGCCACCATAACGTCATGACGTGTTCCGGTTCAGAGGGTAAGGTAGCCGGTAAACTTAAGTTTGCTCGAGGCCTAACATCCTGACCTCAGGTTGGCAACGCATCATTACCATCTTTGGTGTCTAGGCTGAATTTCTTACCATCAGAAAATCGGCCTGCTTGTTTGCCTTCCTATAACATAAAAAAAACTTCGAGTCACGGTGAATATTTGAGATGAACTCGGAAATTTCTGAACCCCCTAATATTTTAGTTCACTGGAATAATTTTTGAACAAATGGCAAAAAACTAGACTACACACAAAATTTCGAGTCTCGGTGAAGGTTTGAGATGAACCCTAATATTTTAGTTCGTAGGATAGTTTTTAAACAAATTGCACCAATTATTCGTTATTCCAACTATTACAGACAACAGAAAGGAGCTAGTGCGAGTTGAGAGTCGGGGCTTTCATGCTCATTAAACACTTCCGGAGGCGAATGCTTATAGTTATACTAAAAATATGTTTAATTTATTGCTTTTCAAAGGATATACCCTGTCTACATATTTTTACATTGGTTAGAAACATTGTTGGTACAAGACGGTACTGAAGATCCAATCTTCAGTACCGTCTTCTTCAACTGCTCCTTGGAATCCATTCACCGCCGCTTCTGGGCTTGAGAATCGTAAACCTCTTCCGTCGCGAACGTCAAGATGGAGAGACCAAGTCTCGGATTTTAATAAAACATGCATCAAAAAATTCTACCTAAATTCTACTATTTGCTGCCTTTGCTCAAAAAATTAGTACCTCATATTAAACATGTTTTTAATCAATAAATGTTGGTCCCTTCATCTTGACGCTCGCCTTCCGTCCTATTAATAAACATAGTCAAACGTGGAAGTAAAATTAAGTTGATATTAGTCTACCACATTGTAATAAATGCATACTACAATGTCAATTTTTTTTTAATATGGGAAGGCAAACAAGCAAATAAATGGATTTCCTGATGGTAAGAAATTCACTTCGCTTAGAGACACCTATTTTCTTAACTGGAACACGTTAACAGCAAGCACTAACGTTATGGTGTCAGGAATAGACAAGGCGGTGGTTTGTATCAATCCAGGCGAGTCGCTGCGAAACTACTATCTATTTTGCTCTACTCAGTCCGAATTTAAGATTTTGTAACTTGATTTTTGTAATATATTTTTATAATTTTTTGAATGAAACTTCTTTATTGACGTACTATGGGAGTACTAATTTATCGTCACATTTCTGTGTTAAAGTTCAGTTACGCCCACAAAAAAACCCCCATCCCATTTCATACTGCATTCTTCGTGATTATTGTGTATCCGGTCGAGCTGTGAAGAAGCTTTAAGATGGGGTGTGAAGGGTGTACTCACACCTCGCCAACAAGTTTTTTGAAGTGAAACTTATTTTCTATTACTTTCTATTAAAAATCCATACACGTAGGAATGAATCCCCGTTTCGCATGGCCATCGCATCATGTCTGATAGGATGGTTGGGTCGGTCGCCCTGTCGGCTATTAATGTCAAAGAAGTTTCACTTCTTGCGTTTATAGATATACCTAGGTTTAATATTATACTCTAGTTTAGATACACTAATACACACACTTCTACGTACATCAAAATGTAAAATATCTAATACATTATATTAGATTTTGTTGGACTGAGCACGAGTTTACGTCTTGTCAAGTTTATTATATTTTTATTTTGGTTTTTATTGGTTACTAAGAGAAACGCAATTTTGACCAAAAGTTTCATAGATTTCGAGACGTGACTTACCGAACGTAATCTAGGTATATCAACCTACGGTCAAGGCTCTATTTACCTCCTAATTTTGAGTTTGTATTTCGAGCCGGTGACCTTTAATAAAACCCGCTGAACGAAAAATATGTAACTTATGCCTATATCCCCGATTAGATATGTAGAGTTATAACCAGACGACTTGCGTTTAGCCCAATGCGTATGTGTCAAACCTATGTTATGGTGGCACAAAAGCAGACGGTTATCCTAAAACTAAAAAAACTTGTCATTTTTGAACATCTATAATATTAATACGTAATGCCAAACCTTTGGACCCCTTTTTACGAAAATTGCGCGGACGGAGTAGCATAAAATTTGGCACACGTATAGTTTATGTGTAGGAGAAGTGCAGAACGCTAATATTTTTCAATAATAACGCTTACAAAGTACATTAAATCAATAAATAAAACATTACCAACACTACCATGCATTTGACACACACAAACAAATATATTGATGATAACGATAAAAGATCACAGATGTCGCACCATACAGTTTGGAAACAAAGTAGTTGGTCTTGTAAAATGAAGATGGCGTTCTTATCAACAAGATATTAATTTTTTTTATGGTCGAATTTCGACCAATGGGCGACCACTAGTATGAATAAATGCCCAAGACGTAAAAACTGCCTGTCTGAGGCTGGGGCCTCCGGATAGGTATCCATATAGATAGGATCCAGATACCCCAAAAAGAATGTTGGAAACAACTGTCAGTCTCTGCGCACGTTGTATGTCTTTGATTAATAAATACGTTTCAAAGTAATATTAAATATAATGCCAACCTGTTTTATACGTGTAGTTTACATTAGTCAAATTCAAAGACTACAGCTTTGTTAAATTCCTCATCTTCACGTCAATATCCCGAAAGGGTAGGCAGAAACACAATCAGGGTTACCACGATTAGCCGAAGAATTAACTCTCAATATGTGATTGGTGGCCTATCGACATCCGGGCACATAATATCCAATCCGCCGCTACACAACAGAGGCAATCCCTAAATATTAGCCGATTATACATTTTGTTGTTGTTGGAGAAACCCAATAATTGAAGCAATTTTAAGGTATCGATTTGCTCTAATACTAGCTAGTTCTAATCTAGAAAGGTCAAGGCTACGAGGTTCAAATATGTTATCAGGTTTAGTTATGTGTTTAAAGTCTACGAAGAGCACATTACAAATTCTAATGCCGAAGTTAAGTGGGTCAACGTGGCACTTTATTAAAATAAGCTGAGGCAGATTTATCGAATACTTTATTGTAAAAATACTACTTCTTCTGCCTGTGACTTAGTTTAATCCGCGTTTTAAAGTTAAGTATTTATTTTTCTACAGGGATGATACGTTCAGATGCTTAAAAAGATTTTATACCTTTTTTCATTAATATTTTATGATTCCAATGATCTAATCGAGAATTCTTCGGAACTTGATAAAAAATGTCTATTCAAAATACTTATATTGCATTTTAAATAAGCTAATCAAAGATAAAATACCTACGTATAAAAGCAGGTAAAGTTTTTTTTTAACTTTTGCTGTTTTTTCTCTTTAGAATTAGAAAAGGCGGTAGTTCAGGTAAGTACAGTAGATAGTGTAAAACTTCAGCTGTACCTACCTAATTTTTTTGCTCGAATTATGTTACAATAATAAATAGGTACAAAATTAATGTCTATTTCCCTTGGCCAATTCAATCATGTGGAAATGGAATAATACGAAATGAACACAACAAAATTCCTTATTTGTGGTGTTAATATTTGTCAGGAGTTCTTGTGAGAAAATTAAATATTGATTAGAACATTCAAAAATTAAAACAAATTCGATATTCGAAGTGAAAAAAAGAAAATGTAAGTCCAGGCAGCTTTTAATAAATATAACATCTAATTTTATCTTTACACAACTGCGTGGTAGGTAAAATATATTGGTAGATACAATAAAATCTCTTACAACTTTTTAACAAACACACATTCCAATTTTTTTTATTTCGTTTCGAGGACGTCTTAACTACTTAAAAATAATCAAGCTTCTTATTTTAATATTAGGGAATTTAGGTGGCAATAAATGTACCTAATCATAACATTAATAAAAATTCGATAACATCTAACAATACCTACTCATATGTAATGCAGGTAAGAATCTTTTTTAGAAGACTATCTTTCAAACAAACAAATGCGCTTTAAAATCTGTTCATTTGTTCAGAAGTTATGATGTGGTTGACAGACTTACACATAGACATATTAAACATATAACACTACTCTTTTTCCTCGTAGGTTTAAAAATTAACAAAAGTATTATAGTGTCGCTATATGTTTTGACCAAAGACCACAGAAAAATATGTTTTTTTAATAATAGTGGTAGACAAAGAAGCAGGCGGATTTCCGGATAGTAAAAAAATCACATCGTAATGGTGCATTGCATATTTATATTTAACTTTATTATTTTGCTAGTAAGGATTTTGAATTCATTCTTAAAGAAAATAATTTATTATACATTCAGGATGTTCCTAGAAAAATATTGAAATAGGTCAATTGGACGCTTCTGCGTCCAAGGCATCTTTTTGTATGAGTTAAATAGAAAATAAAGATAGTGTATTGCGGGTGAAACCGAGGGCAACTAGCAATATATATCTACTATGTAGTAAGTAGGTTGTTCAAATAATATCCTTCAATGGATATTAGCTGCGTTTTGCGCATGCCCATTTCAATGCTTACGCTTTTGAGGCTTCAGGCTTCAGTCGAAATATTTATTTCGCGAGTGTCGCTTATTTGTAAAACGTGGAAGAATACTTAGGACTCTTAATATATCAAATTAAACGTTTTTGTTTCATTTTAGTAACTAAGGATAATGATAACTTGACCGAGTGTATTAAAATTGCTAGCAGATACTTTTTTTATTTTCTTAACATTATTTTTTGTCGTTAACATTTTTCAATCGTTAGCCTTTAAAGGTGTTAAAAGTATAAGTGTCAATTATAGTATATATCAGTGGACATTGGCTGAGGAATTGTATTCGAAAATAGAAGGTACGCTGTACGAGCTATTTTTCTTGGCTTTGCTTATTAATCTATAATATTATAAATTCAAAAGTGTTTTGTTTGTGTTTCTGTCACGTCCTTACGGAGTGATGTTATGGTACATTTTTTGAGCATGGAGATAGTTTGGAGAATGGAGAGTGATAAGGCTACTTTTTATTTAGATTTCTAAGCAGGTTCCTGTTCGAGAGATAAATAATTTTATTACGCTGACGGAGCTATGTACATTATAATATACCTACCTACAATATATTATTTTATAAAAATCTTCTGTCGACGATTTCTCCTCAAACTAATTTTATGTTTAAGTATAGGTTTAATTTAGAAAGTTTTTTTTATTTTTTATTGTGTCAGTTAATAAGTTATTGTAAAGAAAAATATCGTTTTGATTATTTGTATTTTTGAGGGAAGAAACATGTTTTGTTTTGTATTAAACCATATTTAAATAGATTTAATGATTCTAGTGATACATGTGCAAATATATATTATTTGTCCTAAAAGTACACATATAAGTTGACGTACAGAGTATGTTGGAAATTATGTGTGAACTTTTGGAAATGACTGTACCTATTTACTTACCGACCGCTGTCGATGAGTGCAGAAATAGTCGAATGTGTAAGTGCCTTTACTTCGAGCGACGGTGGAGAGCATTAGTGGACGTTCGTTGTATTGACCTTCTAACACTGGGGGTGTTAGAAAGGTTCTAAAAGGAAAATATATACATATAACTATTAAATTTTTTTAAATATCCCACAGCATCTTCAATTTTATGTTAAGTGCGATGTTTATGGTGTTGGTAAATGGTTGTACTTAGTGGTATACTTGCGTTTCGGTATGGACGCACCTTTGATTTTTCTTTAATAGTTTATTTAGTTTTTCTAAGCAATGTGAAGGTTTCTGATCATGAGATCGGTCTGCTTGTTCGCTAATAATATAATAGACATTGACAATGAGCGTACTCATTCCTTATAGGTCGGCAACGCATCTGTGATAAGGATGTCCGTGGGTGGAGGTGATCACTTTGCATCAGGTGACTCACTTGCTCGTTTGCCTCCTCTTCTATAAAAAAAAACAATTAAGGAAGAAAAGTAAGGCGGTGAGACCTGTGTGATAATTTTCTAGGAACTCTGCATGGTAGTAATAGTATCTCCTAGGTGGTTAAATATTTATTTCTACAGTCATAGCGTCAGTGCTCGCCATTGACATGTTTGGTGCTGGACAGTAGGGTTACTCTTGAATATCGATTTCATACAAATTGGAAATTTGAATCGGATTTGTCGTTTTAGGTACTCTGGAATACAGTAATAATGGATGATTAACATTTAGTTACAACAAAATTCAATGAATCGAATAAAATCATCTATTGTTTATTATTAATGAAACTTTAATTATTCGCTAGTATTGTGTTCAAGAGTACCTAAAGTGACAGAACCGATTCCAATTTCCAATATTGCATTAATAGAGATTCAAGAGTAACCCCATAGGTCGGTCATTGGATGGTGAAAACACCAGTTATATCAATGGTGTCTATAGGCGTTGGTTTTCTCTTACCACCAGGAAAGCCATCTACTTGTTTGCCACCTCATCACATAAAGTATTTATGTTATTGATGCAACCATTGATAGTGTTTTAATTTTACTTGTTGCTTATTTCAGAACATCGCAACAATACACAGAGTAGTGTGGTTTTGTGATAAAATGTTGGCAACGTGGACCTTCTTCGCATTACTAACTACATCGGCCCTTGCTTGCTACGTCTTCCCAAATGGTAATACACATGTTTTTCCATAGGCTCTACCTATCCTTAATTAACTAATAATATCCTATTTTACCATATAATCTTTGTCAGATTTGAATAATCAAGGTATTGTTAGATTTGTCACAACTCAAGTTTGCATACTTAGATTATGACTTTAAAATGTTCACTCAGATTTTTTGTAACTTGTTTTTGTTTTTATTAACAATGCGCTTCCTACAGATCCGCAAAGTTATATAATTCGAGCTAATAATCATAACATTACCTACTATGAGAAGCAAAAATTTTTGACACCTTTTTACGAAAATTGACCGGACGTAGGAGTGTGAATATTGGCACACTTATACTTAGATTATGTGCAGGAGAAGCGCAGAACGCTAGGTATATTTTTCAATAATAAAACTAATATTTTAAACCAATTAATAAAACACATATTACCTTGCATTTGACACACACAAACAAATATATTGACTATAACGATAAAAGATCACAGATGGCGCGCAAACTATATTCATAATGTTTGGAAACAAAGTAGTTGGTCTTGATAAATAAAGATGGCGCTCTTACCAATAAGATAATTAACAGTGGAACCTAAATAGTCTTTGAATTTATATTTTAATAATTTATAGTAAATAACTGATAATTAAAAATTATTATGCGTTTATCCCTGAAACTATTCCACAACTTGAATGTTACCCCAAAATACGTAATTGTATGTTTGTGTTATGAATGCTACTTAACATACATGACATACATAAAAAGATACCAGATTAAATTTAATAAACAACCAAACCCAGAAAATAAAAACTTTCAGATCTTTCGTCACAATAATGTTTGCCCCCGTCAGAAATCGAACCCGAGACTCAAAGTTAGCCGGTTGAGCTAGGCGTGTACGCTGACCACTTGACCAATGAAATGGTATTTTTTTATGGCTAAACATAGCGAACAAGCACAAGACACCGTAGACGTTGTAGGTGCGTCGCTGTCTTGTGGCCAGTTAGTTAAAATATGTATCGTCGATTAACGTTTCCATTGTTGCAGTATATTGATGTGTTGTGGCAGACGTGCCGGACCCTTGTCGAGGAGTAGTCTGCGGTCTTGGGGAGCTCTGCCGGTCCACTGCTGATGGGAAAAGCTACCACTGCGAATGTCCCACCTCGTGTCCTAGTTATGGAGACCATGAGGGATCCCGGCCCTTATGTGCCAGCGATGCGCGAGACTATCCTGGGGTCTGTGAAATGCGAAGAGCAGCCTGTGAATCCAGTACCAATATTACCTTCAAGTATTACGGTAAATGTGGTAAGTACCTAGCTTCAATTTAATTTATATATAAAAGAAATTCATGTTAGTTATATTATTTAAAACTCAAGAGCGTCTGAACCGATTTGGCTAAACATTGATAGTTTGGAACAAGGAGATGGGTATAGGATACTTCCGTCGTTCTGCGAGGAACTAGGAAAAGAAAGCAACAATTTTTAATTTTTCCGATACGAGCTGAACGGGTGGAACGAAGTTCGCCAGAACAGCTAGTAGTAAGATATTTTTATTTTAGCATTTTCTCATTCTCTCTATTCTCAGCCGGCAATTTATGTGATGAGTTAAAAAGATTGTTGGGTAAACGAAGTAACAATTGCTGCATAAGGAGAAATTTTTATCATCTTAAAAACACCGTTACATCTGACTAGGTGGTAGAGTTTCGCAGCGACTCACCCGGATTTGTACCACCGCCTTACCTATTCCTGCCGCCGTAACGTCGTGACATGTTCCGGTTTGGAGGGTAAGGTAGCCGGTAAACTTACTTTTGCTCGAGGCCTAACATCCCGGCCTCTGGTTGGCAACGCACCATTGCCACCTTTGGTTTCTCTAGGCGGCGTGAATTTCTTACCTTCAGGAAATCCGTCTCCTTGTCTGTCTTCCAATATCATAAAAAAATGTGAAAATATCAGTGTGTTTATGACTTTAACTATTTGTGGTTTTAGTAATGTATGTGTCTAAACTAGAATGCCTCACCATACACTTAACAGTTCCCAAATCACGGATTTAATTGTGTTTGATTAGTTTTTGATAAGTGGTTTGTTTGTTCTTCATCAGTGAAATTAAATGAACAGTGTTTGTAGGATACGTGTGTTTAAAAGATGGTACAAAATCATTTAAGGCCCTACACTTAGTCAGCCAGAAGAGCCACACGCCGCACTCCCCCGTTCTATGATTACGATGAAATAAGTGCGCTCTAAAGTAAATGTCTATTTTTGACATTATAAAAGTAATTTGAAAAAAAAAACTGAAACGATTATCTTTTAGGTACACTTTATACTTATCTATGTTTATAATTGTTTATGTTAAATCTGGTGTCGATATTTTCATAAATGAGGTAGTTGGGTTTTGTTTTCAAAAAAGGGTTAACTTTCTGATTTTTTTCTGTCGAGTAAAGTGAAATGAATCGTGTTTTGGAAACACTAGTCTTATAAAGCATATTAATGTTAATCTTGTGTATTTTTGTCACCGAGATCCATGATTATTTTGTATGAAAAAAACGTCATATTGTTGACGTATTTTACCTTTTTTAGCATATATAGACCCTTAAGTTAATACGAGTAACACACTCTATAACATTATTGCTGTATTATTGTGTTTATTATACAGTACTTTAATATCGAACCCGAGACCTCAAGAAGTCCATTCCGACGCCGAACGTTAGACCACAGAGGTTTATTTAATATAAACAATTTTAAAAGTGAGCCTGTTTAACCAACCCTATTTACCGTAATTTGTCACGAATACATGCATCTTGGTCCAAAATCAAAAAATATATCAAATAAAATCAATAAAGTCATTGATGTTTGGGGTTCCAGCCCCCTGAATGAATCCATAGGTTTGGAAACCCTATTATTGTAAAGTCTGCATTGAAGCTAGTGTACGGGCTTAGACCGTACTTTGATCATATGTTTAAAGCATAATGCAGCATCAGCAGTTTGGTGTGGCAGTCGGTGATCGCGACTCACATAATTTTCATACTTTTCATCAGTACTACAGTACACTACAGTACAGTATACTACAGTACTTTACTACAGTATACTACAGTACTTTTTATTAGACTCTCACGTCAGGCGGACTCAGTATCAAATCACCAATCAAACAACCAATCTATCAATTAATCAATTCATTTAGTCAGTCGTGTGCTATCATAAATAATTAAATCAAAACTTAATAATCAATAGTTTTATAGTATACATTATTAGTATATATAATTTAGTAGTATAGTAATAGTAGTAGTAGTATCTTCACGCCCATATCCCCGAAGAGGCACAACCAGGGCACCCACGACTAGCCCAAGATACTAAGTCCCATAATGGGATAGGTGGCAAGCCTACCGCCAACCGGGTACGTTTCCAATCCCGACCAACATTTTTTTATTAGAAAATTGGAAAAATCCATTTTTCTTTTTGTTGGCCGACCCGGGATTCGAACCCGAGACCTCATGCAGTCAAGTTCAACACCCGGACCGCTCGACCACCGAGGCGATAATTTAATCATTGTTTTAAATGTAATCCGTATCAGTGCATAATAATTATATCATTATTTTCAAGTTTTTAAGATATTTAGAATTTTTATTTAATTTCTTATAATTCATATCGCCTCTGTGGTCTAGCGGTCCGGGTGTTGGACTTGATTGCATGAGGTCTCGGGTTCGAATCCCGGGTCGGCCAACAAAAAGAAAATTGGATTTTTCCAATTTTCTAATAAAAAAATGTTGGTCGGGATTGGAAATGTGCCCGGTTGGCGATAGGCTTGCTACCTATCACATTATTGGACTTAGTGTCTTCGGCTAGTCGTGGGTGCCCGGGTTGTGCCTCTGCCTACCTTTCCAGAAATATGGGCGTGAAGATACTTTTTTTTTATAATTCATCATCATTATCAAAGATCTGTAGGAAGCTTGCGAAAGCCCCTACAGCTAGGATATCAACTTCTAAAACGTTTTTAGTAAATAGCCCGGTTAACCTTACTTCGAAACTGAATTGCAACTAGAGATAAAGCGGTTGCTTAGATTTATTTAAAACCCTTCATCAGAAGGGTTAAATTTATTTATTTTGAAGTAAGATGGAGCTATCGAATTTGTTCAGAGATGTATACTAATATTACGAGTATAAAGAGGAAAAATTTGATTGTTTGTTTATTTGTTTTTTTGAAATAGATGGGCTCCGAAACTACTGGACCGATTTCAAAAATCACCTTTAGAATGCTTCATTATCCCTGAGTGACATAGGCTTTGTTTCATCAAAATCAATGCAATAGAAGCCAAGTTATGCACGCCAAGCTGCGTGAATCTACTAGTGTTCAATAAGTTTGTTTATAAAATTCCCAGATCCTTGCGCTGGAGTGACTTGTCCTGATCCAGAAGTTTGTCAACTGGACGATCGACGGCAGCCTTCGTGTCGGTGTGCGGAACCCTGCCCCCTGGAGTTTTCTCCCGTTTGTGCTTCAGATGGAAAGACTTATTCCAACGAGTGTCAGATGCATAGAGAATCTTGTAGAGCTCGGAAGCAATTGAAAATTATTTTCAAAGGACAATGCAGTTCAGGTTTGTTAATGCCGAGGACAAGCTTTTCTTAAATTAAGAAAGTAAAATTTTAGTAATTTTTATTGTAAGAGGTATATGCAGATTATCGACATCAGACATTTTAATTTAAACCTGAAAGGGTAAATATTGCTAATATTAGATATACTAAAAAATGTAAGAATGTAATGTAAATGGGATAGCACCTTTTCGTTACTTTTTCACTTTAAAATCGGCTAAAGGAATTTAGATTATTAACCAACTCTAAACAAGGGGAGGTTTTCCATTCGACTGTATGTTTTTTAATTTTTATTTTGTATGTTTGGTACGCGATTACTCGACCAATACCTAACAAACCAATTTTGATAGTTCTTTTGTAGAAAGATAGGACATGATTCCGAAGTGATTCCATATTAAAATGATTAAGTCGTTTAAAAAAATGTATGCATCTCTCGGAATGTATCAATCTCGGAATGAGTAGCTATCTTTCGAAAAATGAAATAGTTGGAGTCGGTTTCTGGAGTTTTACTGTAGGTACATTATTTTGATTATCTACACAGTTTTTTATCCTACTAAGTTTTATTTCAAATAGCTACGTTGCGATCACCATGCAATTCTAAATGCCTAGTTTATGATTCAAGATACAGTTATACAACAATCAAAATCAGAAAAAAACTTTACGCACTTGGACAATACAAGTGGTACTTGCGCGCGTTGACATTTTAATAGACTGCCAGCGCGCTCTTACACTGGCTAGATACGGCGAAAGAAAGTCCGCGGGAAATAAACTCAAGTGTAGTTATTTAGGTCAGAAAGTCATGAATGATAAAAAGGTTTCTTGATTAACTTGGTGCAGGTTTGAATCCCTGTGCGGAAGTGGAGTGTCGTCACGGTGCGGAGTGCCACGTGGAGGGTAGCGGCGCGGTGTGTGCGTGTCCGCCGGCCTGCGAGCCCGTGCTGCGGCCGGTGTGCGGGTCCGATGCTCGCACACATGACAGCGAGTGCGAGCTGCGGCGTGCCGCTTGCCTGCTGGGAAGAGAGCTGCGGCTGGTTCACGCCGGAGCTTGCGGTATTACTTTTTGCGGTTGCGGTTATTACAAAATTTGTGAAATCCCTCACCTATATGTTGAGGCTGAGTCCGCACTGCAAATTTTCATCGCGTGGTTTTTTTTTGAGTGAAAATAAATCTGCGCTTCGTTGTACGTTGTACGGTACAACGCGACGTTAACACATCTGAGGTTCGCTGATGACATAGTCCTATTTACCAAAACATCGGAAGAAATTAATAGAATGATAGTAGAACTCGTAGCCGAAAGCGAAAAGGTAAGACTAAAACTCAACCCAGAAAAAACGAGACTGTTGACAAATGGAAATAAAACTCCAATAACGCTGGGAGACTCGGAAATTAGCTACTCTGATGAATACATTTACCTTGGTCAGGTTATAACACATAAAGAACCGATGCGCGTGGAAATAAAAAGAAGAATCACAAACGGATGGAGAAGTTACTGGAGCTTAAAGGAAGTTATGAAAGACAAAACACTCCATATTAACACCAAAAGAAGGCTTTTCAATACTTGCATACGAGTACTACCTATCCTTATGTATGGATGCCAAACATGGACTATAACTCGAGAATTGATAAACAAACTTGCAACTTGCCAGTATGCTATGGAGAGGAGTATGCTAAATATCAAGAAATCAGATAGAGTAAAAAACAATATCATTGGAATTAAAACTAAAACCACAGATTTCACACTGAAAATCAAAAGACTCAAATGGAGATGGCCAGGCCATATGATGAGAGGTCATGAAAAGTGGAGTAAGAAAGTTACAGTATGGTACCCAAGGAAAGGAAATAGGAAAAGAGGGAGATCACAGAAACGATGGGACGACGACATCAAAGAGGTGGCAGGTGTGATGTGGAACAGAGTAGCTCAAGTAAGGACAGAATGGAAAAGGTTGGAGGAGGACTTTGCCGATTGGCAAACAGACCTACAAAAGATTACTAAACAACAGATATTAGCATAAAATTCAACTTTAATTTGCTTGAACGAAGTTTTTTAAATGTAATATATATGTATGTAAACTAAAGACCCGAATAAAAGTCTATATTATATTATTATTAAATCTGCGCTTCATCGCTTAAATTTGTAACGGAAGATTTTTTTCATTTTCAACCGCCGGTGTGGAAATCGTATACATTCAATATGATATAATATTTCTGGAAACAAACCGCGAGATGGAAATTTGCAGTGTGGACTACCCCTTAGGTCCGGACGTATTCGGAATTCCCTTACGGAATCCCACTTCGAAATTTCGAAAAGGGATTGTATAAAATCATTCCGCTCATATTCATCATCCGCAGCTTCATAGATTTGTATGTATGTGATTTGCTACTTGCTTATAAAGCTTAAAAAACAAGAGTATATCCTAACTTTCAGCACAGAAAACGACGACAAGAACTGACGCTATGACGGAAAGATAGAAGAGGTGGTCACACTATTGGCGAACTGCTGCACATGATTCTACCATTTGGTAAAATATTTATCAGGTTTCTCTAATAGTTACAGCTCTTGGCTTGACATAGGTAATAATGGAAATGAAAATAATTTTTATTCCAGGAGTAAAACGCAAAAAATGTAAATTATTAATAGTTTAATATCACACATGTAATAAATACCCGGTTCGATTCTCGGATCCTACAACTCAAAATGTGTTATTCAATTTTCTATTAAAAATAACAACGGGATTGGATGAGTGCCTGTTCGGCGATAGGTTTGCCACCTATCTCAATGTGGGACTTAGATACTTTTGGGTTATCGTGGTAACCCTGGTTGAACCTATTTCCTTAGAAAATATACTTACTTTAATTAAAACTTTTGTAAAACACTAATAAATAAAACTTCAAGTATGATGACGGTAGTGCCAACGCACAGAATCGGCAAAATTAGATTTTCTCTGAAGGGCAATGTGGTGTTCGTTAGGGTCTAGTGGGGTATGTGCGGGGCGCGTGTGTCCGCACGGCGGCGAGTGCGTGGCGGCGGGCGAGCGCGGCGTCTGCGGCTCCGACGGCATCTCCTACGGCAACCGCTGCAAGCTTCAGCTCGAGGCTTGCAGGCATCGGCGCGACGTTCATGTGCTCTATGATGGACCCTGCAGTAAGAAACATTTTTAAAATTATTTTAAAGCAAAAAATACTTATTATCTGCCTTTCTGGCAGAAAGTGACAATTTTTCCCCCGCTGTGTTAAACGAAGTTGCCAGTTTCCAATAGAAATACAATGACTAGCCACACTCAACGCATAGCTATGCCAGCAAGTGCCAAGTATTTTATTGATATATGCCTTATAGTATTTACTATACCTATAGGTACCAATCAAACTTAAGCATTACAAAAGGCTGATAAGGTGGTGGTTGGTATTAGCAAATTTAACGACTTAGTTCAAAAAATACGGTATTACAAAAAGTCATCACCAAAAAAATTAAAAATGATAATATAACGACACAACATTATTAATACAACTTTTAGAATATATTTAGCTATATTTCCATCGTCGGCGCTTGATAAATCTTCCAAATATTCATATTTTTATAAAGAAACATTTACACTGTTTAAGTTAAGAGTAGATTAAGTTTTAGCACTGGTGACGCTGTTATAAGCGAAATTGGTAGGCTATTTATAAAATAATAAATTCCAAGTGATACGTAAAACAGTACAAGTGTTTTTTCATTAAAACAATGAAATTTACCAATATCTGAAAATTTTGATCGCACGTTCTTAATACTTAAATGATGTAACTTCATAAATAATTTGTATGTTACAGATGGATGTGAAAACAAAAAATGCGAATTTTACGCGGTTTGTGAGAGCGATGGCGTTTCAGAGGCGAGTTGCGTTTGCCCTAAACATTGTGAAGAGGGTACAGTAAGTTATTACCTTTCTATGTATTGTAGAATGTAGACATTGTTATTTTTTATAGATATTTAATTTACAATTTAACAGATATTGCAAACAAATACACAACACATAGTACAAAAAATGAGCTTAGGTATGTCTCTGAAATAAATTTCAAAAACTGAAATAACCGACTTCAACTATTTCATTAAGTACCCCTAGATTCTAATTCTTCTTAAATTCTTTTTTCGAAACATAACAAATTATTTCGAAATGGTCCCACATTAATTTTGTTAACATCCTACTACTAGTTTTTGAGTTACACATTTTCACTTATCTTGGAGACCTTATAAGTCTTATAAGTCTTATTTGCCGATGATACTACACTTCTCATCACGTGTAATAATAGAAGTGATTTAGTTAAAGAAACAACTGTAACTTTAAATAAAGTGGCAAAATGGTTACATGAGCATAATCTTAAAATAAATCTTACAAAAACGAAATTAGTCGAATTTCAGGCACACTATAGAGAAACTAAAAAATTACAAATATTTTTAAATAATACTTTGATAGATAATGTAGATTTTACTAACTTCTTAGGAGTTAAAATTGATAAATATTGCAATTGGAAATCACATATTGACTCTATGCAATAAAATTGATAGGTTTGTATATGTATTGAGAAGAATAAGAGAAGTAGCAGGCTTGGATGCATCTCTCTTAACTTATCATGGGTATGTTTCTTCGGTTTTGCAATATGGTATTCCTATTTGGGGAAATTCTGTAGATTTAATTAGAATCTTTAGAGTACAAAAGAAATGTATTCCCGCCATATGTAGTGTTAACCAATTGCATTCATGCAAACCACTTTTTAAATCACTTAAAATTTTACCTTTACCTTGTTTGTATATCTTGGCTGTATGTGTATTTGTAAAAAAACATTATCATTTGTTTAAAACAAATGCTGAAACTTTGGGAATTTCGTGTTTTAGAAATAGGGAGAAATTGCATGTGCCGAACCAAAAACTTAATATTTATAAAAATAATGTTTACTGCATGTCTATTCGTATATACAACCAAATTCCTGATAATCTCAAATCTCTTCCATTAAAAAGATTTCGAAGGAAGGTATTTGACTTGTTGTTAGATAAAACATATTATAGTGTCAAAGATTTTCTTGTAGAAAAGAAATTATAGTAAAACAGCTAATATATTATTAACCAAATATAATGAAAGGTATGGTGGCCGAGGAGTTTGTTTCGCCGTTTCTTCTCCTGTCTGGCTAGGTTTGGAAACGGTGGTAGTTTACGGTAGACAGG
>NJDD01000602.1:337226-357561 GCA_002245505.1 Calephelis nemesis
GCCTGGCTACTGGGGACTGCCGCGGATTGGGACTGGGCACACTGGATGTATTCGTAAGTTTGTTAAATTAGACAGCAATATTGTATTTTTATCCTGTTTATTAAAGGGGTTCCCTTGGGCTACTATCGGACTACGTTTGTGGCTACTCACCACAAACGTAGTCCGATATTTTATTGCCCTAACATCCAACACGGAAGAAGACAGTGGGAAGTAATGATACTCAAGTGACAGGAATAGGTAAGTAGATGGTACCAATACAGATCTACTCTACCATATAGTTATTACTGACAGTACTGTTGGGATAAAATATGCCATTTAATGAGAAAAGTGGGCGATTGGATTGTCACAACTTTTAAACACACATATTCCGCAAATAAATAAATTTCTTTCTTTCTTTCTTTCACGTCCCGAGGCATGAGGTAGGTAGAGGTAGCCATTGATTATTAAATGATTCCATTAGCACAACTAGTCAAATTAGTCGGTAGAGACCTAGATCGGCTAGCCCAGATACGAAATATAAAAATTATGTAGACCCACGTTGGTCCGGCCTCCTTTGCAGAATAGACCATCTGCCTTCCTGCCAGGCAGTTAGGAAAAGGCGAGCATAGGCCTACCGTCACTAGCACCGTGACATCTGAATAAGTGGTAGTTTCGCAACGACTCGCCCGGATTGGTACCACCGCCTTACCTATTCCTGCCGCCATAACGTCAGTGCTTGCCGTAAACTTGTTCCGGTTCGCAAGATAAGGTAGCGGGTAAACATACTTTTGCTTGAGGCGTGAAATCTCGGCCTCAGGTTGGCAACGGTCTATTAGCACTTTTGGTGTCTCTAGGCGGCTTGAATATTTTTTACCATCAGGAAATCCGTCTGCTTGTTAGCCTACAAATATCATAATAATAAATAATAAAATAAAATTTTTTCCTTTATCTCAGACTACTTTGCCGATGTACCGACATCTATTGAACGTGTCGATGCACTTCTGATAGGGGGCATGCCTAGGCATGTATCCAATCCCGAAACGTTGTTTTTGTAAAAATTTAATATACACATTTCATTTTTGTTGCCCGTCCCGGGGATGAAACCAATAAGTCTAACACCGGAGTGCATGCTATACCACAGAGGCGATACCTTATTATTTAAATTATTGTTTAGTGCTAATCTAATGTGAACCTACAATAAAGAAATTATTATTATTATTAATAAAATCACATCATACTAATATTATAAAGAGGAAAACTTTGTTTGTTTGTTTGGTTGTAATGAATAGGCTCAAACACTACTGGACCGATTTTAAAAATTCTTTCACCATTCGAAAGCTACATTATCCACGAGTGACATAGGCTTTGTTCCATCTAAATCGGTATAGTAGAAGCCAAGTTACCGAGGCGAAGCTGCGTGAAACTGCTAGTAAAAAATAAAAATAAATCGCCTCTGTGGTCTAGTGGTTCAGTTGTTGGACTCGACTGCATGAGGTCCCGGGTTCGAATCCCGGGTCGGGCAGCAAAACGAAAATTGGGGTTTTCCAATTTTCTAATTAAAAACAAATGTTGGGATTGGATCTGTGTCCGGTTGGCGATAGGTTTGCCACCTATCACATTGTGGGACTTAGTGTCTTCGGCTAGTCGTGGGTGCCGTAGTTGTGCCTCTGCCTACCTCTTCGGGGATATGGGCGTTAAGATACATAAATAATTCGTGACCTTATTAACTATTTTTCATCTAACAACGTTAATGCAGTTCGAGATGATTTCCTCCTTACGGGGTACAACTGCTTCAAACTCACTCATAGTCACCTAGACTTATGACTTAACGCACATAGACTTGCACATTCCACTCTACCGCTGGACAGCGACACACCCATCCATGTTCTCTATTAAGAATCAAAACTTAATTTAACTGGGAACAAGGTGATTGAATGGGAACAAAGCCAGCAGAACGTGTTGTGGACGTCTGTATTTAGGTAACCATTATTTTTCGACTTCATCTGACATTTCTTAAGGTGAGTTTGCTTTTGTACTGTTTATTCTTTCTTCTCTCTTTAGTTTTTGGCATTCGCGTTAGCATTTTGCCGTTAGTCAAGTAGAAATTTGCGTCAAATTTATCAAAATCGGGATTCCATTATAATTAGTCATAAGTCATCAAGGGTCAAGGGTAAAACGGTGGCTTCATTATTCAAGATCTTCAAGTGAGATTTAGCGGCAACGAGGAAATACACTGTACGCTATTTTATTCATGATTATTTTATTTGTGTACTTTCATTGAACAAAATTGTACAAAACGCCTTTAAAATTGATTAATTTCACTCAATATAAACACGAGGGTCAATAATTATGAAAAAACTTCGACTATCTTTTCTCTTGATGGCGCAAAAACTCCTACCGTTTATTCTATAAGTCATATTTGATGCAGTGTTACCAGATCCTTAGTACAATTTCTGTCTTAAATGGCCGTTTTTTTAAATGAAAATTATTTATTTATCAGTTCTACTCATAGGTTCTCCCCGTGTTGGTCCGGGCTCCTTTGTAGAATAGACCATCTGCCTTCCTGTGCCAGGCAGCTCGTAAAAGGCGAGCGAAGGCTTATTGTCACTAACACCGTGACACCTGACTAGGTGGTAGAGTTTCGCAGCGACTCACCCGGATCAGTACCACCGCCTTACCTATTCCTGCCGCCATAACGTCATGACGTGTTCCGGTTCGGAGGGTAAGGTAGCCGGTGACCTTACTTTTACTCAAGGCCTAACATCCCGGCCTCAGGCTGGCAACGCACCATTACCACCTTTGGTGTCTCTAGGCGGCGGAAATTTCTTACCATCAGGAAATCCGTCTGCTTGTTGCTTTCCAATATCATAAAAAAAAAGGACACTGTAAAAACTTGCCGCATTTTTTTAATAATAAACATGGACTAAAGTAGAAAAATTGATATTATAGTATGTATCACATTGTAATAAAGACTATAATACCAGGCTTAACCTTGGAGTACTTTCCTCCGTGTTTATTAATACGACCTTAACGGTTTGGTTCTTTAGCTTGCGGTTGTTCTGCCTTTGGATCAGTGCGCGAAGACTGCGAGCAGATGACTGGTCGGTGCGTTTGTAAGCCTGGCATACAAGGACAGAAATGTACAGTCTGCTCCAACCATGAACATACACTGGGACCAAATGGATGTTTTGATCGTACGTATTGAATTGTATATTTTACTTTACTTTTATATTTTTAAGAAAAATGAGTAATATAAGTTTGACGTCTCTGTCTGTGGCTTCCTTTTGAACGGATGGACCACTTTCGATTCGGATTTTTTGTAAGCTGAATTGTTTGAGATAATACTTAGCTACTTTATGGATACATTAATTATTACCTATGAAATGACAAAAGTTCATAGATAACAATGGTTCATACTTTGACTAAATAAATATGTTAAGTATGTTAAAAATATTTGAATTTCTTTTCCTCCTATACAAAACGCCAATTTCATATGTAAGGACTTACTATTACTCCAACTATCGAAGAAGAAGAAGACTAAGTGTTGTCTTTTCAACCTTGATGAAATCTCTGTGGTATCTTACTTACTTACGTACTTTTGAACGGATGGATAAATTTCAGTCTGGTTGTCTGAAAGCTTACGTGATCGAGATGGTTTTAAGCTACTTTGTGGATAGATTTTGTCGGGGATTATTTGTAGTTAAATAATAATAGTGTAAATGGCTTGAAACCATCTAAAAAATGCAAAATGAAATGGGACCGAAGTCATCAAGACTTTGGTCCCATTTAATTTTGCAAATTTTGCTAGTTAAAATTAAAAAGCAGCCTTTATTACCCTAAAAATAACAACCTGCTTATAGAATAATCGTGCTTATAAACGATACCATTTCTTTGACTTCTTAAAGAAATTCAAATATTTTTATAATCTTTTTACTTTATACATTTTCAAATATAGTTGACCCAGTGCCTAAACCAGGACTAACATGACAAAACATTTTTACCCCCTACGAAAATATTTCTAACATACAATTTACATGTTAACATTCATCTTGCTCACAATATAGGCCATGACATCTTATATTAGCATTATTTCTTCAACAGCGGAGTCAACCCAACTTCCCGCAACTGATTGCGAGCGGATGACTTGCTATTTTGGAGCTTACTGCGTCATACGGAGCGGCCTTGCCACGTGTGAATGTACTGCTACGGAATGTTCAAAAAGCGAGGGACCCACAGTTTGTGGTAGCGATGGTCGGACATATCACTCAACTTGCCACCTCAGAACTCACGCTTGTCGAGCTCAATCAGATATTGTGGTCCAAGCATTTGGACCATGTGATAGTACACTCAGCGTCAAACGAGGTAGCCGGTCAACCAATTTGAAACCTTCACGCGCTATGTACCCTAACGAACAAAGACCTGTAGATTTGGAGCACACATATCAAACCAACTCTGTACAATTCCTTGACGCTTTAGTAGACACAAGTGATAGTGGTAAACCAGACAGTCCAGTAGCTGAACTCAGTTGCGTTGATATTCTTCCTCCACTCGAGTATCGCTAGTTTATAGAGCTAGTAAGGTAGATCGCACAAAGTAGTAATTGTTCACACAATATCTTTTTAAATGTATAAACCGATTAATTCGCAGAAAAAATCCATAGCCATAATATGTTTAAAGAAGAAACAAAAGCGCATTGCGGTAAAAAGCATCATAAGCATATCAATTTGGAAAAAGAATTGGAAGAGGAGTTGTTTGAAATAAACGAGGTGGAGGAAAATTATCCAATTTACGACGAATATCTTGAAGAAAACGATAATGAAATATTCACGGCGCCATTATTTGACGGGCGGGCTCGAATGACGGCGCGTACGAGGTTGCCCGCTAAGCGATTCGACATTTGGGCGGAAGTTTCCTCTGTATGTGGGAAAGGTTCTTTAATAAGCGCCTCAGGTGTTAGAGATTATTTATGGGTCGGGCTCGTAGAAGACAGGGCTGTGTTAAGATGGGACGCGGGGAATGGTCCCCTAGAGTTGCGGTCTGGGAAGGTTAAAGTAGACGGGAAGTCTAAAATATCTGCGAGGAGATACAAAAAGGACGCAATGTTGAAATTGGGCACGACAACAGTTAGAGGCTCCACGAGCGGGCGTATGAGCTCCCTCGATGTCGATCCATTTGTTTATATAGGGCAACCGCCCGAAAATGTTACCAAGTAAGTAATTTAATATTTCCCCTCAAGTTAATTAGAAGCCGTTTCGTGTATGTAAATTAAGTGTACCTATTTGTTACGACTACCTGTTTCACTGCAGGGGTTGTTGTGAATATTTTTGTGAAAGTATTTTAATTTTGATTAATGTTTTCCAAATAGGGGTTAAGTGATTTTTAAAAACAGGTTTTTGAATATTAAAAAGTACTACATATTTCAGGACGTAAAATATTTGATTAGACATTAAATATTTACACTTAAACAATATACTTTCATATTTTGATGTAGTTTAAAAAGCAGATGAATTTCCTGATGTTAAGAAACCGCCAATCAACTAACAAAAATACCAAGTTAGGGCTATTTTTAATGTTTGACTAAAACAGGCGTTACTTTGCAAAAATCCATTATAACAAAGGTGGCAAGTGAAAGACTTATTGTATATTAGTACATGGCCGACCTATTGTGGATCCCCACAATAAGTCTTTTTAAATTATTCTTTGAACCGGAGCAAGATAATGACAAGCACTGACGATGTCATAGGAAAAAGTGGAGCAGTAGTATTCAAGTTAGCTGGCATACTGCGATTTACCGGTTCAACGAAAATCCAGAAAAACCACTAGATTAGAAACCGCTTTAGTCCTAGATTCTAATATTAGTAAAATAAAAGAAAGAATTCAAAATTATACACAAAATGAGCTTTTTTATCGTAATATATGACTTGGGCAATTTTTGGTTTATCACTGTTGTTCCGATTCTAATGATCTCAGAATTTCTTTGAAAGTCTAGTATTTGTAATAATAAGTATATTAAAAAAATTAACAAAAAACTTGTATAAAAACGTCAATAGTTCGCCAGAACTAGTTTTTATTCATCATAATATAAATAAATCTGCTAATGCCTCATAATGTGCATCCTTAATTATTTAAACGGCGAAAGTGGATTCTGATACTTTTTATTTTATCTAAAGGTTGTCTGGAACACATAACTTGCTAGGATTCGTGGGATGCGTCCACAGATTACGGGTAAGTGGTCGCGACGTCATTCCGCCTTCACGGGGCCTGTCTGTCACTGCTAATGGGATCAGACCTTGTACGGCGTACAATTTAGCTCAAATAAAATGCCCTTAATCGACAAAATGATTGAAAAATAATTGCCATGTAAATCTACATAGATGTATATTTTTAGTCTATGATCAATGATTGTATACAGCCTTAACCATAAGCTATGGCGCTAAAATTCGCTTTGTTTCAGTAAATTATTTGTGTGAAAACTGTGAACGGCGTTTCGAAACGTTATTGAGAAAATTAAATTTTAAAACATAAACGTTATACATTTCGATATTTAGTTGAAATATTACTTGGTGAGCGAAATTTAAATAAAAATAAATAGCATTGTTTAGTTGACCATGATAATTCTCTAATAGTCAGTGTTTGCAAAATTTGTTTTTTTTCGTTTTGTTGACACATTTTGTATCTTAAAACTGAATACGAATATTGCTTTGAGAAATTATGCTTGCGTAGACCTAATCGAAAACGTCAAAGCACTATTTTTGTATTTGAGCCCTATACAATGAAAGGATTAATTTACATGGATAATAGAAACTGCGTCAAAATTTTACCTTAAGATCCACCGAAAAACAAAAAAAAATATTTAGCCTTTTCACTCGTGTAAGTCGAGTTTCAGTATTTTTTAAATTTATGATATTGTGTAAAAAAACTGCGAAAGAATACTTTACTTGTGTGATATCTTTATATAAAACTAGCTGTCCCGGCAAACTTCGTTCCACCCGCTCCGTTTGTATGGAAAAAAATTAATTGGTGGTTTTTTCCTTATTTCTTACCTTTTAAACCTTCCCTGGACTTCGACAAATAATTCAAAACCAAAAGGAGCCAAATCGGTCCAGCCGTTCTCGAGTTTTAGCGAGACTAACGAACAGCAATTTTATTTATATATATAGATTATGTTTTGTTACTCATTAGTAATAACGTTCACCTGTCAAAATACTATAAGTATGCAAGGCACCAATGATATCTTTGATATAAATGTAAATATCGGTTTGTCAGTTTTGTACATCAGAAATTACATACAAAGACAAAGAGCTTGAAACCGGGGATGCAAGAGAACTTATTATAAAGTAATTTATATCGTAATGGTTGTCCTCCTCCTGTAATCGCCGACTGCCATCGAAAAATCTCCTAAAAAACTACCAGACCTGAAAAAAGATTATTGTAGTGATGCATCATGCAGGTAGTCATTTTAACTAGGGAACTCCTCATCAATTACAACTCAGAATAAAAATTTAAAAACATTCCTTCACGTCAAGTCTTTACGGAGTTGACAAAGAGTATCAAGAGCCAAATCTTACGATCCTGGCAGACCTGTATGACTTCCTCCATATTCATTATCCTTACAATCTAAATATGTTTTAATAATTTACGATAAACGTGGTCAAGGCCGCCCGCTAGTTAGGTCTAAGTATTTTACCTGTAAAAAAAATAACAAAAAAATTCAAGCCTACACTAACGAAGTTGCGTGTAATATGTATTAACATATAATTTTTAATGTTCATGAAGATTTACCAAGTACACAGATAGCATGTATTATATTCAGAATTTGCGCTTAATTTGTAGATTTCACAATGTTTAGATTGTTTTAATCACATCCATAAATATCATTAAGTTGTGTAAGCATATACGTATTCCATTTCCATGTTACAACCCCTGCTTCTCGTGAAGTAAGCGGACCGTAATAAGTTTTCCTCCCTCTACACACTTCACTTAAAATATCGTGTTTATTTTCCTTTTCGAAGAGTAATAAACATCTTGTATAAAATTTCATTTTTTTCACCATAAAATACACAATAATATTGGGTATATCTTTATATATATGTAATTGTGTTCGTGTGTTTGTCACTGAACTCCTTCTAGACTTCCTTCTCCTTCGAATTCGAGAATGGTTTAGATTCATAATTTGGTCTCCTGGAGAATATTTTTTTAATTATTTTTTAATAATAAGTTCCTAGTTGTTGATTTTGGAATGTTTCACATTGGATCGGCTAGACTGCGCTGCTATCGAAGCATTAAATATCAAGCGATACGAAGTTGGCTGGGTCAGCTAGTATTATATATTTCACTGAATCCATACGCCTTGTATGCAATCTTTTTTTTAACTTCATTAGTCACATGTTTTCCGTGATAATTGAATTTATACAGTCATTAGTCATATTTACTGTTCACTTTACACAAGCTCACTTTGGAAGATTTGGCGGCAGCGAGGAAATTCACGATACAGTGATTTCTTTATGATTATTTCATAAGTGCACGTTCACTGAACAAAACTAAACTAATTTCCACGTAAATTAACTAATTTCACTCAATATAAACACGAAATTCAATAATTATGAAAAAATACGACCATCTTCATTCACGATGGAGCCAAAACTCCAACTTTTTTTATGTTGGTTTGTCATTGTCCCTTTCCGGAACCAGCTGAGACCTTTTGGCCATGCTGCCACGTCTTCCGTATATTAGTTTTTCTTTTTATTTTGAATTGAACACACGGCTTTAACCTTTGTTTACAGCCTACTTAACGCGACTTCAGCTGTTTGTAAATCAACATATGTTTCTTTAACATAATTAAAAACAGCTTCATGCAAACTTTACCACAATACTTAAGCCCTTTAGAGAAAGAGTTTTCAAAATTTTAGCAAAATCTCTTCAGTGATTTTGATAAATGTATCAATCAAACACTTTTTCTCGTGTATATTCTGATTAAATTATTACACACATAAACATTAAGTGCATGAGAAAACGTCTTTTATCTTCTTATCTATAAATGTGTAAAAGACAATCGTGTTAGTTACGCTATGTAACTCAAGAATGGCTTAATTTGTCTGAAAACTGACGGTAAGATTGCTTTAAACCAGGGGTCGCACATATAATACTTTTTATCCCGTTCGACGACGAGGAATATAAAACATTTTATTTTTCTCATACAAACTTAAAGGGTGGAACGAAGTTAGCTGGAATAGCTAGTATTATTCTAAAACAGACATCGAAAATATCATTAAGTATTTTCAATTAAATTTTCTTAAGTTACGTTTTAAAGTGAGAATGTTCATGTAGTTATTTCTAAATTTGGTTTACTTAAAGATACATGAGCCAGTTACATGAGCCATATATCATAATTAATGGTACAAAAAATAAAGTTATAGGTCTCTATATAAAAAAGTGTAATGAAATTGAAACAATTGAAACCCAATTGAAATATATTTTATCGGTAGTTATTATTCATTAGCAGTGTATCTAATTTATTAGTAAGCATATCTGTTTTATTTATTTCTTCTAGCTTTGGCATTAAGGATTATGTATAGTCTAATCGACTAGTTGGAAATATTGAAAAATTGAGGTAATGGTAAAAAAAATACGTGCGATTTAAGTGCGAAAAAAATTTGTTTACCATTTCCAACTAGTCTATTAGACAAGTAGTCAAAAGGTAATTAAAACTTGAAATCAAAACTCTTTATCAAAGGTTTAAAAGCTTCAAAACTTAGAACACTCAATAAGCTTTGGATAGACTGTTCAGATGTGAAGGTGATATAAATAATAAAGGAAAAGAGCTTAATAAATCATTTTAATATTTAATTTCAACTCTTTCACTTAAGGTTTCACTCAAATACATTTTGCTCAAACATGGCTAAACTGCGAAAAGTCTGCACCTGTCAAATCTAAACATATTAAGTGTTTAATCTTCTTTGATCTGTATACAATTTGTTTAAAAAATCTTTATAAAGTTATTGGAGGTTTCAATCTCAAGTGATATGTAACATAACTGTATTTAAAATTATAATCTTCGAGAGTTTTAAAATTTTTGTAAATAAATTTTCAAATAAACATATATCATTGAAATCGTATATTAATTGAAGATGTGTGCACGAAGTAGATAAGTAGAAGTCATTTTCCTCTCCTTTCAACGTCAGCCCGTTGTTTCTTATCTGTATTTTGCCCTTCCTTTATAATCCTTATCGCCGTCTACTTCATAAAAGCCAGGGCTTCAAATTTTAAGCTATTATTTTGTTAAAGGAATTGAATGGGTCTTAAACTTTTTTATTGTTATTTATAAATAACTCAGCAGACAATTTTGGTCCTTTTTAACATTATCTTTTTAAGCGGAAAAAAATAAGTATTATAAATTTGACTTGGCAGTAAGAATGTGTGTATATTTGTGGCGTCATAACTTTTGAAGGAATAGATCGATTTTGATGCGAGTTTGTTGTTTGAAACGAAGTAATATATATGGTATATCTCCAAACCTTTATATATTATGACAAGCAACGACGTGATGGCAGGACTAAGGTCGGTAGAGTTGAAATGAGTCTTTGTAGGAGTCTTTTTGATCGACTGCACAATTTATAAAATCTGTTAGATTAACAACCGTATTCAAGATATTTACTTGGTTAAGTAATGAAAAAACGCTGAGCAAAGTACGACATTTAGCTGACGGCCCTGATCCTTCGGACAGGCGGCGGTAAAACTGTAGCCCTATTCCTACCCCGGAAAGTAGCCTATCTAACGAGCTACCAGGCTGGTATATTCTATACACTACATTCCTCCAAAAATTTGGCGGTGGATTGGAATGCGGTCACTCACTGAGAAGATCCGAAGTAAGAAAGACATTAAGCAAATTTGTTCTTTTTAATTCCTAAAGGAGGAGTCTATTGATATGGCATCTGTGCATTTTTTTAAATATATTTTTATATGTTCCCTACTTGATTACTCGGCTTATAAACAAACAGATTTTGATGATTATTTTTTAGAAGGGTATGTTATGATTCTGTGTTTTTTATATTTGGTCACGATGGTAGAGGTATAAGAAAATGTATACATTATTAATCTATCTACGTCGGATATAAACTTCGGAGGCCCACAGAGAAGGCCCTCAAATCGATCGTGGTTAACTGTTTAAAGTTTATATTGAAATCAAGTTAAAGAAGAGAGCACCTTTATAAGTTGGCTAGTACAAAATGTATCTAAAATGAGCTAAACTATTTCTTTAATGGTAATTTTTCGCGATCAAAAAAGGAAAATGTATTAAAGAAAGTCGTCTAAGTTACACTATTAATAACTCAAGAATCATTGGCTAACGTTTTGGCTAAAAATTACCCTATCAATATCGAATGTGAGGAAACTAGGACAAATAACTTTTTAATTTTTTAGCTGTTAGTTTGTAATTGAACTCTATATTTTTGTGTTTTGACAGAGCTTTTTTTTGTGGTGTGGTGACGGCTCCCTTATCATAAAGACTTACGGCCAATGTCAATAATCAATCCTAATCTAAAACTCGCTGTCCAAAATTGATATTTTGATCCATTTTTAATGTTATCGTTTGCCAATAACATATCTGTGGACTGGATAAATATGGCATTTCGGTATGGGATAGGCCGGCGGATACGCAGCTATCTAGATTGCTTGAAATCCGTTAGATTGAGATACATTATTAACATTGGCCGTTAAACACGTATTGACTGTGCTTAAATCTGGTATTGGTAGATATAACACATGAATCACTTTTTGCATGTTAGTGTAATTTAAATGGAACCACCTCGGAATCATTAGTACGAGTACCTATCCCTTTCGAAAAAGAAGTTGTAAAAAGATGAAGTAAGTATTGAAATCTTAGTTTTGCAGTTTTAAGGCGCTCAAATTACTTTTTTAAACAAATTTTGAACTAAAAATAAAATTTTAATCCGAAAAGTCTGTGGGATGTGTTTTTAAAATAGTTATTATATTATTCCAAGACGTATTTCAACCTAAAATGATACCAGTTTAGATTTCAGTGTCATATCGTCTATACAAAAAAAAAACAATATTTTCCTAGATTTTTCTGAGATTCCATCAACATATTCAGACTCAGTGGCAATATGACCACCTCTATGCTTTAAAAAACATAACTGATTCTTAATGACGAAGAAATCTAACATACATATGAAAAATACAGAAGTAGAACGTATCAGCTATTATTTTCAGACAGTTAAAATAATTTTCATTACGCAAGCAAAGTCACGGGTCGAAGCTAGATCTCCATATGTATACGATGCCAGAAAGATCTTCCTCTCCTTAACCAAAACTCCTCTTAACCGAAACTCCTTAACCACTTCAACAGATTAATTTACTGCGAAAAGGCAAAAAATATATCAAACTCGACAAGTTGATGGATACACTTGCTTTTAGCAAATTGGAGAAATATTACAGCTTACGTTTAATTAATTACGTAATACCAGTGGACCGATTTGCCCCGAGACTTCGTGGGTGTAACGAGAATTCTCAGCCAAGTACCATGATGAAAATTGAATTACTGGAAGTAATAACTAAATGTATTTACGTCCAAATATGAGGAACGGTTTTATTACTAAGTTTTCCGATCGTTTTCATTAAAATTTTTAAATAAAGAATGTTGCTCGGGATTGTTGGATTTTATCCGGGATTGGTTGCTGTTTTATGGATAAGATAGGGAAGAAGCACATAGCTCTCCTGATGGTAAAAGATAAACATGGCCAATAGACATTACAGATGTTGTAGGTGCATCGCTGATTTGTAGCCGAGGTGCTTGGCCAATCATGCAAGTCTATTTTTTTTATGTTAATGGAAGGCAAACAAGCAGACGGATTTCCTGATGGTAAGAAATTCACGCCGCCTAGACACCAAAAGGTAGTAATGGTGCGTTGCCAACCTGAGGCCGGGATGTAAGGCCTCGAGCAAAAGTAAGTTTACTGGCTAGCTTACTTTCCAAAACGGAACACGTCATGACGTTATGGCGGCAGGAACAGGTAAGGCGTTGGTACCAATCCGGGTAAGTCAGCCTAATAAACCTAGTCAGATGTCACAGTGATAGTGACGGTAGGCCTATCCTCGCCTTTTACGAGCTGCCTGGCTGGAAGGCAGATGGTCTATTCTGCAAAGGAGCCCGGACCAACGAGGGGAAATATGAGGAAAGGTTTCGTTACTAAAGTTCCCAAGCGTTTGCTTTAAATTTATAAATAAAGATTTTTGGCTGACTCTGGTTGGCTGTTTCATGGATAAGAAAGTGAAGAAGCACACTGCTCTCCTAATGGTAAAAGATAATCTTGGCCTATACATGATATTATGTTGAAGGTCTATACAAGTATTATATCTCCGAACCGGGATATGACACTTTCATTATATTGTCAGGAATAAGTGAGTCGGTGGACTCGGACGACTTGCAGCACGGCATTATATCGCTCGTGGAATTCTTGGTGAAGCCTCGTTTTACTTTGCCCGCTCTTACGAGCTGCCAGGCAGGAAGGCAGAGGTTTATTCTACACAAAAGGCCCGGACAATGTATACATAGCGACTTTGGTTAGTCGTCGGTGCATTAGCTACCTCTGTCTCTCTCTTCCGGATTAGAAGATACTTGCTCTTTGAATGTGTATACTAAAAACCAACTCAATTGGTTGAGGATAGTTGCTCTAAAATTGTATTGCAAAATTCCACTCGTATCTCATTTCCAAGAGAAACATACCTACATTGCAAGTTAAATAAAAGCTTGTATTATATAATAACCTACTGCGTATTGTTTAGTGAATGTTTCATAATAAATTACTGAATCGCGTTAACAGTATTGCGTCGTAATTAAAATGAAATATGAAAACGTTCTAAATAGTTTCCAGCCAGTATTATAATCACGGTAATAGTGTTCACGTCGCACGTATGACGTAGTACGACATTGTTAGAATTTTCAAACGTGTAATATCAAGAGGCTTAGGAATGTTTAATTACTGCTGACAGCCCTACCGAGGTACTTCACAAAGCAGCAAGGTTTTCACGCTTGTTTGTCTTCTAGTACCTAACACAGTATTTATTAAAACAAACCTTGTTAGCTATAATTTACTCTGGTGGATTACATATTATATACTAATCGGCACGGCGATATTCGTATCGCTTGACATTAACTACTAACAGTTTATATGAATTTAAGTATATTTGTCATTTCCCCTGCATTTCTCCGGTTTTTCTCTCCATAAAAAACTTCTCCTGAAAATAACCAACACATCAAAAAAATTATTATCAAAATTTGTTTATCTGTTCACGCGCAATGCAATGACCACGCAAAATAGGCTTCATTTTTATGAATATAGCTTAAGCAAATACATTTTAACAGATGTCAAGCCTGCGTTTTTTTATTTGAGACTGTTGACTACGGCTCTCATGATGGTAAGAGTCAATCGTTCCCTATAGCCTCCATTGCTATTACAGGTGCTTCGCTGCTTCAGTGCTTCAGTGAGTTCATCAGATACAGATGGCATAGTTGTAGGACTCGGCTTAAAAAAAGCGAGAAAATTATTTGCAGATTACACACTTGTTGGACTTGGTTTCAAGGAATGAGCGAGTTTATCATTTAAATATGGCATAGATTCTAGGTCTCAGCTTCAAGAAAAAAGCGAGAACATTCTTTACGTATTATTGGTTTGGGTTTCAAGTACTTACAGATTACATAATTATTGGATTGGGTATTAAGGAATAAGCGAGTTTATCATTTATAGATGGCACAGTTGTATGATTCGGCTTAAAGGTCTTAGCGAGCTCATTCTTATACATCCATTCATATTCGCATTGTGTAAATAAATAAATAATAAATAAATAAATATCCCTGGACAAGACACACAAATTGAATCTAACCCCAAAGTAAGCAAATTATATGCTTGTGTTATGGGTGTTAGTCAACAATACTAATACATAGAAATACTTAAATAGATACCAGAATATATTTAATAAACACCCAGACCCGGAAATGCAGACATCTAAATGTTCATCGCACAGATGCCTGCCCCCGTCGGGAATCGAACCCGAGCCTCGCGGTTGGTCGATGTTGTTAGGCGTGTACGCTAGCCACTCGACCAACGAGGCGGTCAAATCTGCTTTGTCAAAGTTTCATCTGTCATTCTTTCCACATGACCAAACCAGCGGAGCATGGCATATCAGCTTCTCAGACTAAATCAAATCAATGTGAAACGCTGTTGCTCCATTGTGAATGAACTTGTTGAGTATTGACGTACTATTACGGTGTTAAGGTATTCACTAACACATTAATACCTGTAAGCTATGCTCTCCTCTTATGCTGAGAATCTGATCGTTCAACAGCATAGTTTGAAGCTATAATATTAAATTAATAGATTATTGAAGTGAAACTCCTTTATCGGGGTTGGAAAAAAATGTTGTGTAACATTTTTTCGTTACGCGTCACATCTTTCAGTTACGCGCCATCTTTGTTCTTATCCCTATCACGCGTGATTCGAAGTATACTTTCTCCAGCGGAGTAGGGATTGGCAATAAACTTTATTTAACCAATTTCTGTGAAGTTGCATATAGTAAATTATTCTTTGAAAAATAACGTCATTAAGAAGTTTCACTTCTTCACTTCTTACGAGTGTACGCTAGTACACACACACATTTTTTTATATACAGGGTTGAAAGGACCAGTCAAATTTTAATATAATGGGATAAAGGCATAAATGGTAATAATGCATTTTAATGTTGCCAAATTGTAATATTTATTTACAGAAATATTCATTTAAAACAGTCTGCAAAAACGATTCACTTGTGATCACGGTGTGTCGTACCTAGTACGGATCATGACGTCACCGGCCTGCGATTGCGACTGTGGTCGTTGGGAACCATTTTCATGCTTTATATACGTTATAACCATGCGTTTTGTTTTTTGCGTCGGATAAAAATTATATTTGTTTTTGAATTTTAGTTTTTCATAGATCAAAAGTGTTATCAATTCCGAACTATTTTTTTTTAATTTGGCTGGTGCTTCAGATGTAAACCTGTATATGACGCTGCATTGCCGAATGATTCTTTACATCTAACCAAGTTTTGACTAGATTTTGAGTTTTACTCCTGAAATTTTTGGCGCTCGATGCGGCGCGTTAGATCGTCAATTTAACGATATGGAGGAAATTTAATGGATGCTAACGAATCTGTTAACGTAATTAAAATTAACTTAAAATTTCATCCCCAGTCGAAGTGTTTATTCCGTTAATTAACGATTAACGGATTGAAGAGTTAATATCCAGCTATGATAGTATTTCATGAGAGTTTTTAGTATCTATAGATACCAAATACGTGATGAAGCGTTTCCAACCATACACTACTATCCTAAATCTACAGTCGCTTAATCTATCACTCGGAAAAAGTTCAATAAAAACAACAAGATTTGAAATGTTCGAACTAATCTGACATGGCTGAAGTGTTCCATCTCGTTTGTTTTTCTTTCATTTGAAAAAGACAGCAGGCAACTAAAATAAGTTTAGTTTGTGAACAGCAGAATCACCACCTATAATATCTCACAGCTACGCCAGCCATCTCACAGATTATTTTTCTCGAAGAATTAGCACAAAAGCCACAACAATTTACGAAGTTTTCACGCGGATTTATACATTGTAATGTTTATTCACGGGTTATTATTGTAGAGCAGAGGATTATTCGAATACGGGCTCATATATCATGTGTACTCTGGTGGCACTTGTGAAAGTAATCGCGGCCAACATGTCGGAAATTATCCCGCGCGCTTAGGGGACAGGCTCGTTTGTAATTCACACACAGAATGCATACGCTGATTTATTTTACCACTAACAATGTGGTGTTTGAAATAATTACGATCGAATGATATATATGTATGTTAAATTTGGTACTACCTGACCCGGCGAATTTCGTATAGCTTGACATTAACAGCTACTAAGGGTTTGGATAAATTAAAGCATCATTTTTCTAAATTTCTCTGAAATTCTTCTATTTTTTTATGACAACCTTCCCCTGATAATAACTAACATAACACAAAAGTATCAGCCAAATTGGTCCTTCCGTTCAGGCGTGATGTGATGACAACGCAAAATGGGGATTCATTTTTATATACAGGGTTACGTTTAAAGGGCTGGACTGTGCTTTATATCAAAGAGTAAAATAGCCGGTTGATTTGGAGATTAAGCCGGAGATCCAGCCACTAGGCAGCAATGCGTATATAACATCTCTGATATCTATAGTCCACTGTAGTCGCTTAGAGGATAGCCCTGTGCTTGTTTTATGTCTTACCTACAAAAATACTTTCTATCCACAGTTAAGCGTAAAACTTTGTAGTATTCAAAGTATCTCTAAAGTTAAATCACAATGTCTCTAGATCAAAGTTTGATCATTTGTTTTCTTTCTTCTTTATTTGTTCGAGTAATTTTATCGCTACATCAATAACGGCAACTCCATTGCAACTAGTACTGAACAGTAATTTAAGAAGAAACTACATTATGTCCTGAACACGGATATTATACCTACTTATTTTTTTTTGAATTGGCTGACAAAACTGAGCCCGTAGTTTTGCTCTACACGTAACACTGTCTTTTTAACTTCTAATGGAAAAAGACGGGTGTTATAAGTTAGACGTGTGTGTGCGTGTACGAACGTTCTTGTATGTGCGTGTGTGTGTATGTGTGTGTGCTCGTGTTTTAATCTCTGAAACCGGAGAACGAACTTTTTCTCCTAATCTAGGCCAAATATGTAATATAGACTTTAAATAATTTTTCGATAACAATTTTTGCAAACACAACATTGTTAGTGGTAAAATAAATCAGCGTATGCATTCTGTGTGTGAATTACAAACGAGCCTGTCCCCTAAGCGCGCGGGATAATTTCCGACATGTTGGTCGCGATTACTTTCACAAGTGCCACCAGAGTACACATGATATATGAGCGCGTATTCGAATAAACCTCTGCCCTGGAATAATAACCCGTGAATAAACATTGCAATGGATAAATCCGCGTGGAAACTTCGTTAATTGTTGTGGCTATTGTGCTAATTCTTCGTGAGGGATAATCTGTGAGATCGCTGGCGTATCGTTGATAAATAGCTTCTAGTCTGTTGCAATTCTTTTTCAATTTGAGTGTAACCCAACGTCTTATCTATATCTGCCGCCACAATGCCTCACACGTGTATGTGACATAATCATGTTCTGTTCTGCACTATAGGCCTTCAACCCTGTCTCAGGACAACGAATCATCTGTAACATCAGTAGTGTCTATAGGTCAAGGTTGTCTATTACCATCAGGAGAGTCGTGTGTTTGTTCACTGACCTCTTACAAAAAAAAATACCGGGTACGTGATACCATTTTTTTATACAAGAGGAGACAAAAGAGCAGGTATGTCATGTGACATACTAAACACATCAAATACACATTTTAAATATGTAACGTAACGTAACGTAACGATAACGTCGCTCACGGATATTTACAACACAAAGAGTATTATAGAAGAGGGGATATAGGGGGGGAAGTAGTTTATTGACTATCTCTAAGGATAATGAAATCGTGCATATGATATTCACCCCATTCCTGGGCTCCTTTAAAGAATATGGCTTTACTGGCTTCCAGCCAGCAGCTTGTGAAAGGCAGGCAAAGATTTTATTGTCACAAGTACCGTGACCACAACCAGGTGACTTGGTAGATTGGTACCATAGCGCCAATTGAAGCCACAGAATGTTAGCAATCACTGTTGTCGTATTCCATGTTAAATATAGGGTAGCTGATAATATTAAGCTGTAGTTGTCAACACATCATTATCATTTATATTAGGTGTAGATTTTGTAATTTTCCAACATATTCCAAAATGAGGAGGTTTTCAATTCAACTCTGCGTTTTTTCATTTAAATATGTTTCTTAAACGATTACTCGACCTATGAAAATTTTTAATTTAATTTGATGGTTATTTTTTGGAGTGTCTTCTTCTTGATGATTCTTTATTAGTAATGATTTTGTAGTGGTCCAGTATAAATTCCATCATGATTTTCATTTACATTTACAATATATCATCGTTTAAAAATTGATAATTATTGGTGTTGAAATTGTAGTGTGTGTATGTGTGTATTGGTTAATGTAAGAGTCTCATAATGTAAGATATAAGCAATTACTATTATAATAAAGAGTAGTCGTGCGTCGCATTTTGTGTAATTCACATCCTAACACCCAACACCACATAATATTGATAAAATGCATGTGAAACTTTCTCGGAATTACTTGGTGTCTTTCGAAAATATAATTATAAATTCGCGTCGTGGTAATGAAATAATTGAAGTCGGATTTTTGTAGGTTTAATGCGCTTAAGTTATTTGTCATGTTTTCGAGTAATCCTCTTTGCCCGGGAATAATAATCCGTAAATAAAAATGAAAATGTTTAATTCCCCAGTTGATACTTTATCTTGGCTCTTGAGCTAATTCTTCGGAAGAGGGATTATCTATGAGATCCGGGCAAACTGCACAGTATCACAGTTAGCTGCTCTTTTCTACGAAAGAACAGCTATCTGTAATAAGCGTGAATTTACGTTGGAACGAAGGTGAAGGTAAAGTAGACAGGTTTTTTAAATGTAAAGATGGAAATGGTGCGATGCTCTCGAGGCTGGCATGACAAGCAATTGTGTGAAGTCAGCTATATGCCTAGATAAATTTTTAACATTTTAATCGTTGAACAAAGTTCAAATTGGTTAAGGCTTGTTTCACACGTGTTACAACCACAACAACACTAATACGTAAAGTCGTCGTCGCAATTTTGTATAGGAAATGAATGGAAGATTTTATTCGGACCACATTTTACCGTTGTCAACGATCATGTGTGTGATGCCAACCACAATACAAAGTTTTCCCTTAAAATTAATATACTGGTTAGTCGTAACATATTTTTTGCCCTTATTTGACTTATGTAGTTCCCGAGTATCCCTCTACGTCTCTTTTTCCTTCCACCTCTTCTTCAATGATATCAAGCAAGAGGTGTCGCAAAAAGTTATATCATATATTACATTTTATATAGTGCTAGCTGTTCCCGCGAACTTCGTTCCGCCCGTTCAGTTTGTAAAGGAAAAATTAAAATGTTGTTTTTCCCAATTTCCTCATAATCGAACACAATAAAAAATATCCTATGTCCTTCTTCCGATTCTAAGCTACGTCTCTACCAATTTTCAGCCTAATCAGTTCAGCTGTTCTTGAGTTATAAATAGTGTAATTAACACCACTTTCTTTTATATATATAGATGACTTTGCAATATTATCGAAATAACAAATTAAAATTAGCTTTAACTCCACAATACAGAGTAAGGTA
>NJDD01000602.1:373168-386521 GCA_002245505.1 Calephelis nemesis
CGCGGACATGTTATTAGCGTATGGTAGTGCTAATACTAATGCTCGTGAAGCGCGAAGGATCTATCAATGTGCTGTCGCGACCTTTTTTTGGACTTTTAAAAGGGAACAATTCTTTAATACATGATTTTTATTTCACCGTTAACGCAGCGCACGCTCTCAATAGGAAAAAAACCCCCGATTTTAAAACATTTATCATTGGTGCTCCGCTCCTATTGATCTTAGCGTTATGATGTAATAAATAGACTTTCTAACACTGAAAGTTCAAGCAAACAAACTCTTTAGCTTTCTATTATATTAGTGTAGATAGTATAGATTTTGGTTCCGAGCTCCTACAAAAAAATATAGACGAACTACTTTCATACCAACTTAGTCATAAAAGGCGAGTATCGGTTCATTTTATTAAGATAAATATCTAAAAAAATAATTTGTCTATACTAAACACATTTAGCGGTGACGTGATTTTGCACGTTTACATGTTTATATTCTTTTATAATAAGGTTGATAAGTACACTTTTGATTAAATTATCGCTATAAAAAGTAGCCTATGTTCTTTCATTCCTAATGAAATGTCTGAATACAAAGTTTCACTGTTATATCTTCAAAAATAACGATTTTCCATACGGACATTCATCACCTTTTTTTACCCATTCTCCCCCATTTTTTTGCGATAAAAGGTAGCCTATGTTCTTTAGTTTATCATAAAGTGCTTAAATACAAAGTTTCACTGTTATAGCTTTAAAACTGACGAATTCCATATGAACATTAATTCCAAAAAAATAGGGGAGAATGGGTAAAAAGTGGAGATCTCTTTTTACTCATTCTCCCCTATTTTTTGCAATAAAAAGTAGCTTATGTTGTTTCTCAGGCTCTATTCTATCTCTGTACCAAATTTCATCAAAATCAGTTCCCTGGTTTAAGCGTGAAAGCGTAACAGACAGACAGACAGACAAACAGACAGAGTTACTTTCGCATTTATAATATTAAGTAGGGAAGTAGGGGTTTTGAACTAATTTTGCTACTATGTGTATCATAATTTCTTTGTGTGTTTTTCGTTAATGATAAACTGATGTACGTGGTTCATAGTTATGGATCAATGGTAAAAATTACTGTTAAATATTTTTCCTAAGTAAATTGTGCCACCCCCGTTAACCCTCATAGGGGTTGATTTTCAAAAAACGCTTAGATATGTATCTCATAATTTATATTGCAGAGCATTATTTCAGTGTCACGCAAAATATTTCAATAGAATTAAATTTCCCATACAAACTTAGCCCCCCCCCTTCTAACCCCCAATGGGGGTGAATTTCGAATAGCCTTGAAATACTTGTTTCATCATTTGTACTAAAAAGCATTAATTCAAAGTTTCATGCAAAAATGTGCAATGAAAATATTTATCTCATACAAACTTTGCCACCCCTTTTAACCCTTTTAAGGGTTGAATTTCCAAAAAATAATATACCTATGTCCTTCTCATGAATGAAAAGTATTTACATACCAAATTTCAACAAAATCGGTTGGGTGGTTTAGGGGTAAAAAGATAACAGACAGACAGAAAGACAGAGTATTTATAATATAATATATTAACTCTGTATTAATATAATTGTATAATATTAGTGTGGATAAAAACTGCCAAAGTTTCTACACAAATAATTTTTATTTTAAATCAACATTTAAAGTAAAATTAACAAAAAGTAACGTACTCATAAAGGAATATTCTCTATTGAACATCACAAAACGGAACGCTTATTAACTACCCAAGATGGCGACTGTGATTTGTCTGTCAACACATTAGAATTTAAGACAGAATTTAACAAAATACTCGACAATCCGAATTTTGCGGATATATGTTGTCGACTCAAAATCATTATTTTTTTATGTTTTATTATTCAGGTAAGGTTTCAATCGAGTCTACCGTACCCCTTGACGAAATTATTAATACAGATATATAATACTAGCTGTTACCGCAGCTTTGCTCACGCGACAGTTAATATTTTAATGATTAATTTGTATACCATTCTAATCAAAGACTTCTTTGTACACTACTTTAATAAGGACTTTCATACAAACTTTCAACCCCTATGTCACCCCCTTAGGGTTAGAATTTCCAAAAACGCTTAAATAGTTATTTACTCATTTTAATAGGTAGCCTAAAAATATTTTTTTATGTTTCTAACATAAAAATGAAAATTTTCCATACAAACTTTCAACCACTAATTAACCCCCTTTTTTCAAAATTCCTTCCTTAATGGTTATTTACACAATAAAACGACCCTATTCACCAAATTTCATAGCTGTAAATTTAACAGTTTTTGCTTGGCGATGATGAATCAATTTTCAATCTTGCCACCTATCTATCACATTGTGGTACCTAGTAATATCTTCGGCTAGTCGTGGGTGCTTCGGTTGTACCTCTGCCGACCACTTCGGGGATATGGGCATGAAGATAAAATAAGTAGATCCCGCTCACCTTCGTGAGTTACAAGAACTGAAACTCCTTTTGGTGTAGATGTCCATAAGTAGCATGACTGCTTTTCATCAAGCGGCTTACTCGATTGTTTGTCTTTTTTCAACTACTTACAAAAGAAACTAACAGAAGTATTTTGTTCTATGCTCTCGTTAGACAACCAGGTAACGGATGGTTACGAAAATAAATTGCAGTTTAAAAAACTAAAAAGATACGTTTTTGAATTGTTGACTTAAAAATTAAGAAAAAATATTTATAGGTTCAAATAACAGTCATAACAGTGATGTACAGCACCAGTAAAATCAATGGTTTTTCTAGTCAACAGTTACCACTTGCTACCAAAGAAAGCCACACAGTTTGTAAAGTATTTTATGAAGACAAAACATTAAAATAATCCTTTTCCTGGAAGTCAGTATCTATTAAAATGTTTTTCATAATTTTGTTTTAATAAAAATCGAAGAAATTAAGATCAAACAACCGATACTATAAAAAAGTAATTGAACACCTTAAAATACAACAAAAATTAGAAAGCGTAACTTCACTGGTCATTAAAGTTAATAATTTCACTTTGCTTAATCAAATTACTGGAATCCTTTGGAGAAAACGATACCAACAAAAACTTCTTGAAGCGGATGAAGTATGGCCCACCAAGGTTTTTTACTTTTTTCAATACGTTCTTAATTGGCCCGCACAATCACCTAAGGCGTTTTTAAATGGAATCGTTAAATAACTAGAGTGAGTGGTAATTGACTTGTCCTCCAGTTTAATGGCCGAAAAATCATTCCAGTCATCCGATTTATGAATTATTACATATAAATTGATCTTCGTTAATTGGTTATGTGATATTAATTGTTCGTTGGAATCGATTTGCTATCGGCGAGTAGTCCCAGTACTCGTATATCACGGGCTTGACGTGCGATTCAATTAAAGCCGCTCCTGACAGAGGCCAGACTAATAAAAAGTGCATGTTTGCAAATGCATAATGTAGGGTTCTGTACATGAGATGAGTGAGTGATGAGTGTCTAGGGTTGTCAACTGTTGAAAGAACTAACTTAATGGCGACTGAACTTTGGAAGAACTGCAAAGATTATGAAACATATTTCATACCATAACTATAAACTATGATATATCAGCTATCTCACAGTTCATTCATCAGTCACTGTCATCAAGTCCTCTTCATCAGAAAATATGAACAGATCTAGCCAAGGCACATGCAATGAGTCCAAACTCAGGTTTGTCAGCAGACATTCCCGGGTTACGTCTCTTGTCTTCGAGCTAAAAAAACAAACCAGCTCAGTTGCACCAGAACTTTTTATCGTTTCAACTGTAAGCTCTCCTCTCCTCATCTCAACTCATCCTTAAAAGTGAAATAAATACCCTTAGTTCTTATAATATTAATTCCGATGCTTACGAATAAGCTGCAAATGAGCTGATGAGAGAATGGGAGTAACCGATACAGTTCAGAGAGTTAGCAAGCTGAAGTAGCAATGGGCAGACCACATTGCTCGCGGAACCGACAACTACTGGGAAAGAAAGGTTCTCGAGTGGCAGCCCCGCACCGGAGGACGTAGTGTTGCACGACCTCCCACCCGGTGGACTGATAACCTGGTCAAAGTTGCGGGGAGTCGCTGGATACAAGCGGCTGGTGACCGTGACTTATGGCGCCTATGTCCAGCTGTGGAAGTCCTCCGGCTGATGATGATGATGATGATGATGTTGAACGTTTGAATAGATCTCCATAAACTGCAGCTTAAATTTATCTAGATCACGTCAGTTTTCTACTAAAAAATGCATCAAAATTCGTCCATCCCCTAAAAAACTACGATGACACACACACAAACATACACCTCCATTCACACACCCACACTCAGATATGTCAAATTTATAAAACCCCCCGCCGGCCGCGTATCAACTCCACGAAAGTGGAGGGATGTAGTTACCCGGGGAGACATTTCACGATCAAATCAGCTTGTCTGTATGAAAATAGTACCTAATCAATGTAGAGAAAGCCAGCAGGTCTGCAAGGACTGTAACATTTGGCACTCGATACTCTTTGCCTAACGCGTACGGGACTTGTCGCGAACATACGTTATCAATTAAGTTAAATTGTAATGTAAAACATTATTTTATATTAATTTACTTTGTATCAGCATTGCAGTTAATTAATGTTATTGGTTGAAAATTTTGTCTAATTTTTGTAATACGATTTGAATCCTTCTTACTAACATTATAAATGCAAAAGTTTGTGAGTTTGTATGTATGGATGTTTGTAACTCTTTCACGCTCGAATGGCTAAACGGATTTGTCTGAAATTTGGAACACAGATAGATTGTGACCTGGATTAACATAAAGACTATATTTATAGCATATATATAACATTAAACCCGATCACACAACGGGTCCCTATGAAAAGGCGGTCGGTGCTGCAAGTAACTGCTAGTCACTTAATATGTTTGAAAACATAACAAAAAAAAATTAGAAAATGTATATTTTCAATTTTTAATAAAAATAACGTTGCCTGGGGAAACCGGGCATGGTTAGCCTTGCCGCCTATCACATTGTGGGACTTAGTGTTTTCGGCTAGTCGTGGGTTGTGCCTATGTAGGCAACGTGGGGGATATAGGCATGAAGATACTAGTTTATATATTTTTTTCGTTTTCATTAATCATATTCTTTTGTTTCCTGGTTTGGAATTTAAACTATCACAACTAGATTGTAGAATATAGAAATGATAAAGTAGTGTTTAGAAATTATCATACGGAACCCTAAAAAATCAAATAACACAGCCCTGTCATGTCGGATGATACGGAATGCGGTTATTAGCACTCTTTATTTGTGGTTCTGCCGAGTTGATTATTAATTTTTATCGTAACATAAAGAGGTTTTATAGGATCTTCATTTTTGACAAGCAGACAGTTGTTGATATTTTAAAAGTATAATCTGTGTCTAAAAGTATTCCATCTGAAAGACAAAATCAATGTACCTATACAGTTTGGTTACAAGTTTGATTGTTGAGTTGCCTCTGTGGTGTTGCGGTCCAGGCATTGGGCTTGACTTTATGAGTTGCTGGGTTAAGTCCCCGGGGCGGGCAACAAAGAGATTTTTTTTCTATTAAAAAATGTAGCTCGGATTAGGATATGTAACCAGTTGCCACCTATCACGTTGTGGGATTTGGTATCTTCGGCTAGTCTTGGGTGCCCTGGTTGTACCTCTGCCTACCTCTTTGGGGATATAGGCGTGAAGATATATTTATTTTATAAACGCAAAATTCAATGATTAAGAAAAAACTTCGACCATCTTTTCATTCCATGGCGCCAAAACTCATGTAGGTAAGTATTTTAGCAAAAGATTCTTAATTCAAATTAAGAGACATTTTTGTGGCCAGCATTTTTGATTGAAAGTTTTTAGTGTAACAGAACTAATGAAACGACTACGTATCTACACATGACACTGCCAGACACATTCTGTGTTATAAAAGGACCCATTTTTGAACTTCATATTGTAGCTGATTATTCAAAATGGAGCACGGAAAATCTAGGTGAGAGTATTTCAATTAAGTGTGGGCCATATACTAGCGAGTAACGTCTCATCCGGGGGCTGGGTTGTTAAATCTCCTACAGATAATAAAGTGGTCCGTATTTACGACACGCTCCTGGCTAACTTATAGGTCGATTCGATTAGCTCTCCAGTTTCTGAACGGTTATATGACAACATTACCAAGTGCGCCAATTTATAACACATTGGATAAGGAATTTGTTGTTTCGTTTATGCTTTTTTATGTGATAAGTCAGCGAATAAGCGAATGGGTTTGCTGGTAAGAAAAACCATCGCCTGGAGACACCACAAATGTTAATGTAGTTGCGTTGCTTTCCTGTGGCCTAGGTGTTAGGCCTTTTTTAAAGAATGGAAATCATCATACCTGCTGCTTTTCGGGGTAGGGTCAGGTTATAAAGGACTCCTTCGGGCTAAAGCTACTTGGTGATCATTGTTTGTCCGTATTGATTGTTGCTGAATCTCCAAAGAAAGCACCGCTGTCACCTTCACACTTGCCCTCAGGCTCATCCACATCAGAAAACCTAATCTTCACAGCATAGGAACGACAGTAGCATGGGGTCATACCTTGCTATGCTACCTCACATCCGAGGTTATTTTTTAAGCAAACTGACCCCCCGATTAGTTCACCCTCAGTCCCAACTACTTTTTAGTCCCGACGACTAAGGCCACCATAATGCTATTCATCGGCCGGCTCTACAGGGTCCAGGAAGGCCTAGAGTGGTAGGCCTATTGAGCAAGTCTACGGCTAGAGTACCTTCCAAACAGGAATATGACCGAGACCAATGAACTTGGGTAAGTTGCTCTACCACCAGCGGTTTACTGGTACTGTCCTATATTTTAGCCAAAGAAACTTTGGGTAAACATTCAAAAAAGTCATCTTTGCTTCGTCATTCCCGGTAGGCATAGTACTCAGGTAACGTTGTATAACTAGAAAATTGTAAAATTTTATTGTAAAACACGGTTTAAGTTGTTTGATTAACCTGGGTAGGGCAACAAAAAGAAAATGTGGTATTTCCAATTTTCTAATAAAATAAATGTTGCTCGGAATTAGATTTGTGCCCTATCGGCGATGGACTGGATAGGTGGCTATCACATTGTGGGACGTAGTATCTTCAGCTAGTCGTGGGTGCCCTGGTTGAGCCTCTGCCTAACCCCTAGGGATATGGGAGTGAAGGTACTTTTTTTTAAATTTATACAAATGTTAGCTGATGAAACTGTCAGGTCAGCCAGTGCTGTATACGCTAATAAATTCATTGCTATTGTAACTATTTCTGAGGCAAGTTTCTGTATGTATTGGTGTCATAAATTCTTGAAATAATAGCTCATATATCTCCATGATATATCATGTCTTTGCACTAGCAACCAGACACACTTGCATTGTAAATGGGTTAGCTAATGATAACTAACGTCTGGCTTCTCACCTATGGTTCGAGCTCTAAAGTATATAATCTTATCTACTACTTAAGTGTTTACCTTTTCTTGTCATGTTTACTTAGGACTATGAGATGGTACTTTGCAATAAGCATTTTCTGACGCTCACTTGGTGGGCTGATGAAAGTGACCATTCTTTACAGTTCAAACAATTACTTGAACTGATGTGAACTAATAGTGATTTGATGTTTTTGACAGGCTTTGGGATAAGGTGAAGGTAATATCTTCGACTTCTATATTTTTATGTATGTTAATCGATTTGTTTGTCCATTTGTAAGCCGAATTTTATTTGAAAGAGAGTAATGCGAAGGTGGTCCGATTGTCATTAAGTTTAGATCTGGTGACGAAATTCGAGGGAAATAGAAGGAAATACTCAACTTTTTTTGTACTTTGATGGTATCATTTCTGAAGTCAAAATCGTTTTTCTCTAGTTTTTCAGTGCTTAATTCATTAATTATTGTTTGAGAAGTTATCTGCGTATTGTTTATTCATAGTAAAAATTGTCACTAATGTTTGTTAAACGGTTATACGACTATTATACCACCAAAAATTTTATTTAAAAACATTTAATATAGAATGTCACCATACTACATATGGTTTGCCCTGTGAAAAAGAGCTGAGTGTTTAGAGCCAAGTTTCTGTATCTATACGGCCTAACTCTACCGACGCTAACTTCAGAATATCTTCGATTCAGTAAAAATGTATGGCTTATTAAGATTTATGAATATTTAGTTTCTGAAGTAGGTAACGAAATAGTTAAGCCATACATTTTTGCTAATATGTTGAATTTGTGAAGTTAAGGTCATTAGAGTTAGGCCATGTAGATTCTCTAGCTATAAATTTTAACATTAAAAACATGAGTATTGTAACGCGCAGCCGCCACGTGGCACGATTGAAGCAATTAATTTACTTATTTGAGGGTCTTAGAAAAATTAATTAGTATACATTAGATTAAAAGCTTAGTTATTAAAAAAATATGCAAATTAGGTACGTTATAACATTAAAAGTTAATGAACAAATGCTAACAAGTAACTTTGAGTTCTTTCGACGGTTCAATTGTTTTGTTCAAAATATCGTACTCATTCGATTCATTCACTCAAAAACGTAACTTTTTTATTCAGTCTGCACTGGCAAAATTTCATGTGGGAATGTCCTATCCGGGATTCATGTTACTAATATGTTATTTTAATAAAAGGGTCTTCGTACTCGTGATCCTATAACAACATAAAGCGTTTATGTATGAAAGGGCCTAGCCATATTAAATTGCTTACTTGTACTTTTACATATACATACATATTTTTTATGTTTTATGTTTTTTTTTCTATTACCAATGGTGACTTAAAATTAGTTTAGTAAGTGTACAACAAAATTACCACCAATTAAAAATTGGAAGTGACACATTGCCGCTTCATGTGTTTACGCCTCCACAAATGCAGATACTAAATTAGGTCTAAGAGAAGACAAACAACGTGTTTATTTGGATAAGTATTAACAGCACATTATTGAAAACACTTTTGCAAATACTGCATAATTTTACAACGTTAGTAATTGACATAAGACCTGACTAACTTCCTCCACATTAATTATTATTTTTACACAATAGAGAGAGTCACTTTGGAGACTTTTGGCACCACCCTTAGGTAAAATCCGACCAATATTTAAGAGATTATGCATCATTTAGTAAACCATTTTAACAACAAAATTGTAGACAAAATCTCCTCCTTTGTAGAGTAGTATTCATTCGTCGTATCAATTGCGATTGCTGGAGAGTGTTATTTCAACTTGCATTAATGAACGCCCGTTTTAATTTGACAATTCAAAAAGATCGTGATTTAATGGTAAGGGAATCTACTCGATTTCTATATCATTTGTGTTATACACTTAGTTGGGGCTTTCATTATTTACGCGGTTCGAGTAACAATCAATTTGGCGTAAAAGAAAAAAATGAATAACTGAAACTTGACACAAATAACGTTTATCCACTGTATAGTTCCGACTTTGGTCTGAATTCGCAAAGACATTGTGGAAAAGCTTTTCCTGTTTAAAAATCGAACTTAATAAAAAGTTAATGACTCACATTTGTTACACAATATATGTCATATGCTGTATTGCCGAACCGAAATAATACAATATAAGTAGATAAGTATAGTATAGTAATATAAGTGTGTAAGTATGTTTTCCTAATCTTTATGATTAAAATTTATCAAGAATTTTACCAAAGTTAACGACAAATTTACATAAAGGTAATTTTAAATCCTAATATACTGTATAAAATACTTGTCACGTTGTTTGTCCGCCTAAATTACTTAACCGATTTCAATCAAACACCGTTGAACGATAGCATATTTTACAGCTCAATTGATGATCAAAAAATTACCATCTGAGAGAAACCGGAATAGGTTGCTTGTATCATATAAATTAACACTATATAATGCCACATATTAATAGCATACACTAGCTGAGATGATGTATAAGTTCCTGTCTTAACTTTGATTTTTTCTTTATATAAGTGTTGGAAAACGAGCAAATGGGTCATATGATGGAAAGTTATTACCGCCGTCCACGAACATCCACGTCACTAGGAGTATCACAGATGCGTTGCCGACTTTTAAGGAAATTGAACGATAACTTTCTCCAGAAAATAACGATAAGACAACAAAAAATAATTTATAAAACTGGTTCACCCGTTCACTCGTGATAGCTAACGTTACGTTACGTTGTCTAATCCTAAAAATTAATATTGTTTTCTGACATGAATCTTTTCCTATCAATTACTAACACAATAAAAAGAACTAGTAGTCAACCGTTTTTCGAAATTCGACCATAAAATTGTTAATATCTTGTTGATAAGAACGCCTTCATTTCTCAAGACCAACTACTTTTTTTCCAAACCGCATGGTGAGCCATCTGTTATCTTTTATCGTTATGATTAATATATTTGTTTGTGTGTGTCAATGGTGGTGTGGGTAATATTTATTTATTGATTTAATGTACTTTATAAGCATTATTATTGAAAAAAATATCTGTTCTGCACTTCTCCTACACATTATCTGTAAGTGTGTCATATTTTACCCTCTTGCGTCGGCGCAATTTTTATAAAAAGGGGTCCAAAGTTTTGCCATCACGTATTAATATATAGATTAGCAAAATCGGTTCACGCGTTATGCGATGCATAGGGACATATGGTTTCATTTTTATATTATCACTATATAGTATAAAACAAAGTCGCTTTCTCTGTCCCTATGGATTTTTGCATGTTTAAATCTTTCAAACCACACAACATTTTGATGCAGTTTATTTCATTAGATAAAGTGTTTAAAAAGGAAGGTTTATATGCATATTTTTTACTCGTGCGAAGCCGGGGCTAGCCGCTAGTACTTTATAATATCATAGTGCAGACCAGTTTATTAAATTGTTTCTAGAGAAATCGATTAAACAGAATCGACTAAAAGACGAGTCGTATCCGAATATTATTCGCTTTCGAAGCAATGGACAAACGTACCCAACCTCTTAATGTTCATTATGAAAACGTGACTGATTTTTCTCATCGTAAAAGTTTATTACTTCGGCGCAATAATACTAACGTTTCGAGTAGCATTTTAGAGTAGGTAGTTAAAATTGTCATTGTAGTGAATTTGAAATGGTGATAACATATAATGTTGGTGATTCTCTCGTGCTGGTCCGGGCTCTTTTGTAGAATAACTGCCAGGCAGCTCGTAAAAGGCGGGCATAGGTTTACCGTCACTAACACTGTGACATCTGACTAGGTGGTAGAGTTTTGCAGTGACTCATCCGATTTGGTACCAGCATTTTATATATTCATAATGTCAGTGTTGACGTGTTTCAGTTGGGAGGATAAGGTAGTTCGAGGCGCGTAACATCCCGGCCTCAGGTTGGCAACGCACCATTAACACCTTGAGTGTCTCTAAGCGGCGTGAATTTCTTACCATCAGGAAATCCGTCTGCTTGTTTGCTTTGTAATGCCTTATAAATAAAATAAATTAATAAAAATTCTGCTGAGCACTAATTAAAGTTATTGTTATTGAATGCTACCTTTTTTCCAATTAAACAAAATTATAAAAAATGAAAAATTTTAGATAAATCAGATTAGTCTGGAGTTTACCGCCTCGTTGGTCGAGGGCTTAGCGAAAACGCCTGAGTCCACTGACCAACCGCGTGTCTCGTGATCGATTCCCGATTGGGACAGGCATATGTGCGACGAACAATTCGATAGCTGCATTTTCGGGTCTTGGCGCTTATTGAATGTACTCTTATATTAATTTAAGTATTTCTAGGTATTGATACCATTGACTTATACTCATAGAATTTGTTAATACTTTGGTGCTAGATTCAATTTGTGTAACTTGTCCGCGAATATGTATTTATAGTTACTTGTGACGTTTTTTGTTAATGTTTTCGCAGGAATATATCAAACGTCCGTAACAAACCTACTTACAGTATAAATGCGAAAGTTTGTAGGTATGTTGTTTGTTTGTTACTCCTTCACGCAAAAACTGTTGAACCGATTTTCATGAAATTTGACACACGTAGGGGGTAACTTGGATTAACACATGTGATAGTTTTTATCCTGAAAAATTGTTCCTGTGGGACCATTTTGCACGCGACGCTGGCAATGCCGCAGCTAACAGCTAGTAGGTATAACATGTAAACTAATCTGAAAGTATTAGGCGTCTCCTTCTATCTTAAAAAATGTCTATTTCTATTACTTTCGCTGACAGAAAATAACGATATCTTAAAGTTAGTAAAGTAATTTGTAAAATTGTAATTTCGATAAACTCAATGACACAGGCTTCAACTGATTCAGTTTCTCGATGCTAAGTGCAATAAGGGAGGCGACAACCCCATCACCAGCTAATGGTCATCTAGTTATTTTAATTACTGGGCTTTTCCCTACTGAACTCAGGCATAACTAGGTGGTGCCACCAACTTTATCAACTCCAGTCACTATTTCCTCAGTGTTCGGTATTGTCGTATTCCCGAAATCTTAGGTCACAATATACATATAATGTAATGAAGAGCACTAATCTAAGGCGGCAGAAAAGGAAAAGGACCAATGATCACAGTTTCCATTAATGTCAAAATGAGGAAACAGATCCATAATCCAGTTCAGCACCAACAAGACCACGTCGGTTAAGTGCTATTCAGCAACTTGGTCGGGTAGGGATCCTTTACCTTTTCCTATCGCCATAATAGCTCGATCATGTTCCGATTCCTAGGGTAGGGTAGCCGGCAGAGATGTAACATCTGTAGGTAACGGTTGTCTCATACCTTCAGGAGAGTCGTGTGCTCGTTTTGTAATCTCTATAAAAAAATGCTATTTCAACCAGCCATTTCGTCAGCTTAGAATATACGAATACTACTATTTAAATTATGCGCTTCGGCTTTACACTTTTTACTCTTTTTACACTTTATACTTTTATTTTTAAATTGGCTGCCCTAATCTAAATTTAAACGAAATGTTTCATTATGTGTAATAACAACTCTACATAGATATCTTTAAAATACATTTGGATTTCCGAAGCTTGAGGAATATAGCCGAAGCGCATAATTAAATAAAACTCTTTTTTAATAGTTGTATATGTTTGAACTTGGGTCTTTATCTATTGTTATATTTTATTTATTTTAAGTTAAACATTTTTTTTAATATTTTTTACCGATTCAGTTAAATATTCGGAATATCTGGGCCAAATTTGAAAAGACCTTATATACATGTCAAATTTTATCAGAATCGGTCCTGAAGTTTAACCGTGAAACATACAGAGAAAATTTGTATTTTTTTTTATAACGTTGGAAGGCAAAAAAGCAGACGGATTTCCTGATGGTAAGAAATTCCCGCCGCCTAGAGACACTAAAGGTGATAATGGTGCGTTGCCAACCAGAGG
>NJDD01000603.1:0-16579 GCA_002245505.1 Calephelis nemesis
ATCGATATATAGTTTCGATTCGATATCTTAAAAACCCTATATTACACACTCCTAGAATACAGCTTAATCCATACACATTGAAAACGATTCACATCTGGGTGTCAAATGTTGATTAATAACACTGGACCACTAGATCACAGAGGCGATGAGAGTGTTCTCATTGCTTATGATCTATACAGTAATGTATTGGTGATGTTTGAAAAAAAAAGCCTAGGCAGCAATAAATAGGCAAAATGTCTTCTACATATTGAGCATTTTTAGAAACTTTTTCTGTCTGTTTCCCGTTTGCGATTTACGTCGCATTTACTAAACCGACTGTGACGAAACTTGATTACTCTACGACTCTAGTTTCTGTGGAAGATAATAGGGTATGTTTTATACAGTTTTCTCAAGGGCACTCTTTCAGGAAATAGGACAAAAAGTAGCCACAGGATAGGGAAAAAAGGCAAAATGAAAACTTTGCAATCCATACTAATATTAAAAATACCTAGGTACACAAATTTTATGAAATAAAAAGATTATCTCCTCAAGAAATTTAACAATCGTCAACGAGAGACAAAGTGTGTCTAAGTTTATTGGGTTTAACTACTGTCTATAAGTGTAGTGTTTCTTTTTAGAAAAATCAAAAAAAATGTCCAAAACACAAGAAAAGTTTTAAATTTAAATATTGTTTGCAGACAGAACACAGAAGGTGAATACGCTATGTTGGAACATGAATCCGTGCAGGGGGTGATTGAATCCATGAAGGTGGTGACGGCCAGCAACTCAGAGAGGGTGGCGAGGTTTGCTTTCGAATTTGCCAAGAGGAACGGCAGGAAGAAGGTATTGAAAAAATAATTTGTCTATCTGACAGTTTAAAAATAATAGAAAAAGGATTAGTATATATTATAGTAGTAATCGTTTTCAAATTCTCTGTGAGTAGTCACTATTAGATTTTATTTAGAAGTTTTTTTATGATAATGGAAGGCAAACAAGAAGATAGATTTCCTGATGGTAAGAAATTTACGCCGACTAGAGGTGCCATGCCACCAAAGGTGGTAATGGTGCTAACCTGAGGTTGGGATGTTAGGCCTCGAGCAAAAGTAAGTTTGCCGGCTACTTACCCTCCTAACCGGAACACGTCTTCGGCTATCATTGGACGTTATGGTGGCAGGAATAGGTATAGGCAACGGCTAGCATTGGATGTTATGGTGGCAAGTTAGTATAACATGGTTCTGCTGCAACGTGAAAGGAGAAACAAACTCATTCAAATTTATTATATTAGTTGATAGGAAATTAAATTTTTGCCATTTCTAAATAATTAAAACCCACCTGTTTTAATTAATTAGAAATTTATATCTACCTGTTTGCGCTCGATTTCTTCAGCTTAGAACGAGTACGATTTTCAAACAAATTTTCATCCTCTGTTAGTTATAGTCATTTAGGGAGTTGATTTTTGAAAAAAAAAACTAGGTTATGTTTGAACTCCGATCTTTAGCTATATGCGTATCAAATTTCATCATAATTGAGTCAGCAGTTAGCTGTGGAAGTTCATCAGACAGACTTTTGTATTTGTAATAGTATGTTTTGATACAAAGTAGTGTTATTTAAAATATTTTTTTTCTCCTTGTGACATAATATGGACACGTAACTTGGTTTTAGTTGCCAAAGTAACTTGCTGTTTCAAACTTCTAAATACCAATATTGTATACAAATTTATATACCAATATTATATTTAATATTACAATGTTAAACATATTATTTGAATGTAATACCGCCGTTGGTCCGAGGGGTCAGCATACACGTCTATTTCCACCGACCAACAGGATCGGGTTGGCAAGCATTTGTGTGAGGAACTTGGATAGCTGTATTACCCTGTCTTGAGTGTTAAATAAATTTGTATTGTATTACAAGTATTTGTGTTGCTGACTAATCAATCAGGAGAGCCATATGCTTGTTAGCAATCTTATTAAAAAAAACACCCATATCAGAAGCATACAATTTGGGGTTAGATCAATTTGTGTAATTTATCCAGGGATAATTATTTATTATTTATTTGTAATATTATGTAACATATATATTGTTCCCACAGTCAAATAGTTAATTATAATTTCCATTTTTTTATTTGGTACAGTTGGAACTGAAAGTCTGGTTTGATGACTGTTGTTAAATGATATTACTGAATAATATGTTTTTTGTTTTCTGAATTATATTCTGTAACATCCGATTATACAATGTTTGAATTAGTCAACGATATTTCAGCTAGGTACTCTGAATAGGTAACTAAAAACGTAAAAAATATAAAAAAGGTCATAAATGAAACTATGTAAATTGAAAACATGTTATTGTCGCTAAAAGACAGTGCCTCTTAGCTGTTCGTTTGAGATAAACAATAAAAATGCTATGATTTGTTTGAGTCTAATTTTTTTTTGTACTATTTCAGTTTTTCAATATCCGGAATACCCAGCCTCATTTTCGAGCACTTTCGAGCAATTTAAAAATACCTTATAATATAGTCTATTCCAAACACAAAGCAAAAAGCGATAATTGAGCATTATTAATACGTTAATGCCGTACGAAACAAAAAGCGTAGTTTTTCGTGCAAATATAATATTATAAATTATGCAGTCGACGAGTTTCGTGGTAAAAGCCGGGTAATTGTCGACTCGCGTCGAGTTCATCCAAAGTTCTCAAACCTGTTTTTATAAACGTGTATAAGCTATGACATAGGGCGGGGCCTCGTCTCATTACAATACAATAACTCTTTATTGTGCACCAAATACAGATAAATTACAAATACATCAAATAAAACTTAAATTATAAGATACACAAAGGCGGCCTTATCGCCAAATCAGCGATCTCTTCCAGGCAACCCAAGTATGGAACAAGATTTAACAGAATACTGTGTAATGGTGCTCTTAAAAATATAAAAATGCATCTACTAATACACAAAATAAATCATCCTAAAAGCAGAAACCTGTTTTAATTATAGGTATTAGAATTTAGAACGAGCAATATAAGTATTAATCACAGTGAACGCAGAAAGTGACGCTTTAACATACTTTTGAAAATATTAATATTTGGAGCTCTCCTGATATGTACGGGAAGAGAATTCCAAAGCCTCTCTGCTTGCGAGGTAAAAGAGCGGCTATAGTAGTAAGTGTTACGAGAGGGAACTTGAAGAGTAAAATTATCACTGGACCTGAGAAATTTTATTTCACTCATTATTAGTTCTGATTAGTTAATTGACATAATAATACAATTTTCTTGTTTATAATGTTATGAAAAAAGACAATCCCGCTGAGATTCTTTCGCCGGAATTTCTATGTGTGGCCGTGATTGCGATCTGGTGGATGTTTATAAAAATGGCAACGAACACACGTACCACTTGTATGGTCTACGTGAATAAAGTTTTTTCTCCTTAGGTGACACGTCGTGTCTAAATTACTTCTCTGTGTTTTATGTTAATGACTTCAGTAATCATCGAGGTTTCGTGATTAATGAGTAAATATATTATCGCTTATGTGTATCAGATGATACATGTCAAAAAAACATAATTATGTTTATAGAAATTTGACAAATCTTTAATGTAAAAAAAGTACTTTGCATTTTTTAAGTGATTCAAAAAATGTTGATTACCCCCGCTTTGTACTCAATGGTCATTTTTCATCCATTGTACATTTAAGACAACACGCAGAATCTCTTTTATGTTAAGATTAAGTAAATGATATTGTCTTAGGACTTAGAGGTATTGTAATTATACTATCAAAAAAAATATATTTATACAGTATTCTTCGTTTCCAGGTCACCACGGTCCACAAGGCCAATATCATGAAACTCTCGGACGGTTTGTTTCTGGAGACCTCCCGCAGAATGGCCCAGGAGTACCCTGACATAGAGCACAACGATATGATAATCGACAACTGCTGCATGCAGCTGGTTGCTAAGTAAGTATATTTTTAATGGTTAGAAATAGGCAAAGAAGCTGTCAGAGATAGAAAATGGTTCTTAGGCGGTTTTGCATTTGATCTACTCTTGGCTATGGTTAAAGGTTACTAGCTCTTTTCCAGCGACTTCGTCTATTGTAGTCGTTCGGTAGTTTTTTTAAAAGAAAAGTTTTTGAACTCTAGTTTTAACTATATGTACCTATATCAGTTAAACGGTTTAACAAAGCCTAACCGACCGAGTCTATCTTTATAATTTTACAAGCAGTTTACCAACTTTGGCAGTGTAGAATAGATTTTCGTCCCGTGTTAATATTAATATCCTCTGTTTGTTGATTTTTTTAAAGAAACGTAGCCTATACTTAATGTCGGGTTTTCAAATAAATGCATGTCAAATTTCATCAAAATCGATTCAGCGGTTAAACAGTGAAACACAGAGCTGACACACAGATTACTAGCCGTTTTCCCGCGACTTCGTCAGCAAACAGATAAAATACTTACATTTTACTTACGACTTTTATATAAAAAAATATAATTACCCCTATTACAGTCTGAAAATCAGCTTATGCTTGAACTCTGACCTTTGGCTTTGAGCTTATCATAATTCATTAAAACTCGGTTTAGCGGTTGAACCGTGAAAGAGCAACTGACGGACAAATAGACATTCGCATTTATAATATTAATACGGATAGAAGATATGAAATAAAAATTACTTTGAGATGTGTAGTAAACAAATAAGCCGGAAACAGTCAGTATCTACTTTGTTTTAAAGATCATGGATCATCAGAAACATGGATTTTCTGTTTTTAACTAATATATAGATGAATCATTCGTAAATGATTGTATATTTTCAGACCACACCAGTTCGACGTGATGCTGATGACGAACCTGTACGGGTCCATCGTGTCCAACGTGGTGTGCGGGCTGCTGGGCGGCGCGGGCCTGCTCTCGGGACGGAACTACGGGGACCACTTCGCCGTCTTCGAGCCGGGTACCAGAAACACCGGTGAGTTCTTATTATATTACCACGCAAACGAACGGACGATTTTATATACACTTATAGACGAGTGTTTTCCTTTCAAGCAACTAATCATATGTTTTTAGTGTTGGTTCTGGAATCTTTTGAAAAATATAAACCATTTGTTTTGCTACCGAAGCTAGATGTTAACTACTAACATTTCTTAAACTAACATTCTTAATAAAAAATGGCTTATAATTATATTGTATAGTGTAGGTAATATTTATGAAACAAATTTGAAAAAAAATAATAAAAAAAACAACACCACTTAGTTTCTTTTGCCGGAACTTCAGTTAAAGGCCTTGGTCTATGGTGATACTATTATATTTACTGTCACAATAAGACAGTAGTGTTGTCATGGATTCCCGGCTTCATACCACCGCCAATTCAATTCTGGCAGTTTCAGTGCTCCACACAATGGTCACTTTCGGTGCCTATAGGCGACTTTTTTTCTTACTGTTAGGAATACTTAATGATAGCTAGCTTTTGGTCGCGGCTTTGCTTTATATTTTTGTAGCATATATGAAATTCTGATGAATAAACTATTCCTGCAAAGTTTCATCTAAATCCTTTCAGTAGTTTGTGCGTGAAAGTGTAACAAAAATCCATCCATTCTCATAAACTTTCGCATTTATAAGCAGGATTGCCGAAGCCACTATTTTTTAATAGTAAAAAAACAGTCGCCTAAAGGTCTCAGCACACATATCAACTCAGAAGGGGATCGTCACCGTATCGCCTTTCGCCTCGCCGTCAACCTAACGCATGCACGTAACCAAACAGTATCGGCAGCTCCTGTACATCAACTCGGCAACGGTTCGAGGCGATACGGCGACGATCCTTTTCCGATTTTGTATGTGTCGAGACCTTTTATTCACCAAAGGTGTTTCTGGTGAACCGAAATCTTGGACTACGCCTCAGTCTACCAACTACCCTGTACTAACATGACATGACGAGCAATAAGGTGGTAGTCCGGGCGAGCTGCCACACAGTACTCAACAGCTTATTTAACCGTGCTAAGATTCCAAGCTCAAAGTAATAACTATTTATTTATAATTCCAGGTACCGCTATAGCAGGTAAGAACATCGCTAACCCGATCGCAATGATAAACGCATCCGTAGATATGTTGGAGCACCTCGGACACTTCTACCATGCTGACCTGATCAAGAAAGCCGTAGAGAAAACTATTAACGTGGACCATGTACTCACCCCCGACGTGGGGGGCACCGCCTCCTCCACTGAGGTTGTCAACAACATCATGTCTAATATAGGACGCTGTTAGAGTTAAAGTTCAGATAAGAATACTGATTTTATTGGAGATTTTTTCACACGAATTGGTAAAGCAATATAATGAAGTAATTTTTGGAAGATACATTTATATTTGAAAGTAATTTTGACAGAAAAATGTCTTCTTCAAGATAAGCAAAGCAAATGGTATCACTTACAAAATATAAAAAAAAAACTTGATGCCGTTATTACTAACGAAAAGAGTTTTGGTGATAATCTGTGTCATTTTAACAAAAATATGTAGGAAATATCTTGACCACGAAGATAATAAAAATAGGGTGGTGTCGATTTTAATATAATTTAACAATTACATTTTTATTTATGATCTGGAAGTGTTAATATAGCAAGGCGATGACGTGCCAAACCTCGAATGTTTTTCACAAACTTCTCCATATTTCACTCTGCCAAATACCTTTCTCAATGTTGTATTTATTTTTAAGTTCAATTTAATTATTTTAATGGTCTGAGATCCGAACCTAGGTCCGAACAGCTCGACCAACACCAAGCTGATAGGATGAAAAACCTTTAGTAAATTTAGTATCGGAAAATATATTAAAAATGAGTTGTCTAAAAAATCCCGGGACAGAATATCATTTTATTGCTTAAAAAAATATTTCATAAATGGTACAGTATTAAGATAAGACTTTTTTATCCCGACTTAAAGAGACGTATATAATGTGCAGAAGTTGGTTTGCCTGTTACTGCCCTGGGTTGCCAGGTATAAACAGTTGTCAATGCCAATTACTGTTACAGCTCTGTGTAGGTCGATGTAGGTTCGGATCCTGTACTATTATTGTTAATAAAAATTTAAGTAATATTAGAAAGCAGTGTAGTCAATAAACATTTTACTGTTTAAAATACAAATGCTGTTTTAATTGAAAATAATTAAAATAATAAACATTCTAAAGTTAAATCTAAAAATTAGATTAAAAGTTCAAGTTATAATAATTTTGTATAGAAAATGTCGACTTAATGAATGATTAAAAGATAATTGACGACTAAGTGCAGCTCTTAAAGTTTATAATATTCAAAATGCTCTGAACAGTTTTTTTCCACTTTAAAAAAGTGTATACGTTTTTCACGTATAAGTGAAAATAATAAATTCGTTAAATAATTGGTCGTCATACAGAGCAGCATTGGAAACAAAAATATATTTTTAGAATTTTATCACTTTTATCTGTAATCTGTAAAATATTATAATTATAAAATCTGAATAATTAGCATTTGTTGGTTTACAAGACACTTTTTTATTGTTTCACTAAATTTAAGACAGTAAAACCATTTCTGTGCATTTTCAATGAACAAAAATAGCACAATATTTGTTCGATTGCACAAATATTTGAATATTAGTATTGAATCTGTATTATGTTAATATTATTTATATTAAATTGTACATATAAACTGTAGGTCCTGTCTGTAACAAAGTTACCTAACGTATTATTTGTTATTTATTTTAGCTGATAAAATATACAAATTAAAAAACTAAATCATTTTTATTTATTTTTTCAAATCATGGGTTAGTTTCAACTTACGATTTGTTATTTCTATCGCCTATATACACCATAAATGTTATTGGTGCGTCGATAACTGGTTGTGTAAGGAATGACTATTATATTGTCTGGATCGGAATACGATAATGTCAAACACAGGTGTTATGTAACAGTAAAAGTAAATTGAAAAAAATCTAAAAAAAATATTTGAATTCTTTGTTGTCTACCGGTCCGATGTTGGACTTGACCATGCTATGGTAATTTAAAAAAAAGTTATTTATTTTTATTAAAGTGCCACCTAGCTTTTACTTATATAACTAATTATGGCGTTGCTATATAAAAATAATAAAAAAACTGAAAAAGTGATATGGCAATAAAAATTTAAAAAATTAAAATGTAAATCAAAATTTTTTAATCTGTATTATCTATGGATGTCAATGATATTGACATTTAATCAATAATGATGGCGGTTGATTTTGATTTTTGAAATTGAATATATTTATCATTTAATCAAACATGTAATACATATCAATACTGGTCTGGTATAATTGAGCTGGTCTGATGATGGAGGTCGAAAAGAGGAGACATAACCCTGGTATGCCCGCTAGTAAACCCATCGAGTTTGGACTCACTCGATTCGCCTTAACTGTTTGTATTTTTTGATGACGAAGACGTGATGACAAGGACCTATCATCATAGTTGAAAAGTATCCAATACTGTAAGGTATGTTAAGTAATGTTTGCAGTTCTTCTAAAAAATAAATTAAATAACCGGCCAAGTGCGACCGGACTCGCGCTCGAAGGGTTTCGTATTATCAAAGCTTTACTTAACAATTAACATAAATAATATATTTCCTGGAAAACAAACAAGCAGACGGATTTCCTGATCGTAAGAAATTCACGTTGCATACACCAAAGGTAATAATGGTGCGTTAACAACCTGAGGCCGGGATGTTACACCTCGAGCAAAGCTAAGTTTACCGGCTACCTAACCCTCCTAACCGGAACATGTCATGACGTTATGACAGCAGGAATAGGTAAGACGGTGGTACCAATCCGGGTGAGTCGCTGCGAAACTCTACCACTTAGTCACTGTTAGTGACGGTAAGCCTATGCTCGCCTTTTATGAGCTGCCTGGCAGGAAGGCAGATGGTCTATTCTGCACAGGAACCCGGACCAACACGAGGGGAAAAAACAGTTAAATGGTAGTGTGTAAATATAAATGTGAAATGACTTATGTTTCTTTTATTATTTCAGGAGTTCGTTTATTAACCCACAATAAACAATACAATGTAGTCTTAAAAACGTAATGCAGATAACGGCAATTTGAAATCGAAAATTCTTACAAAAATTGTTATTACAAACATTGTATTTCATAATGGTTTCATAATTTTGAATGAAGTCATCATTAAGTAGAGACTTACACTTCTATATCCACATGTATGTAACTGTTTTCTTAATTCTTAAGACAAATTAATAAAGTGTATATAAAATGAGTAATAATATTTTTATTTAATACTCTTATATTAATAATTGCAATAAGGCAACGAAATCAGCAACCTTATCTACATATATTTAGAGCCCATAAATCTTAAGCCCCCGCATTTAGTATGATGCATATTGTAAGATTATACAAGTGAAAGAGCTGAAGAATATTTTAAATTATAAAGCCAATAAATAAATAAGAGGATAAAAAGGCTAAGCGTAGGTACACTGGTACAACCATCCTCTGCCTACTGCTTCGGTTAGATGGGCGTGAATATACTTTTGTTTCACTTACGGCGTGGCCAGGTGGCGTCACTTAGTTGTCACTTTGTTGGCGCCAAAACGTCAAGTTGCCAGTCTATAGAGTATTGTAGTCTTTGGACTTGACTTCATGAGATCCCGGGTTTGACCTCCGGGTCGAGCAACGAAAAGAATATCTATTTTTTTAATTTTCTAATATTGTAGGATTCAGTGTTTTCGGCTAGTTGTAACTCCGTCAACGTGTACGGGAATGCGGGTGTGAAGATATTTTCTTTTCCAAAGCTAATACATGTCAATGTCCTATTATCAACATACACATACATACATATCTTCATGCCAAGTCCCTCGCGGATAGGCAGATAGCCCAAGTGCAAAACGCTGGATTTCTCTACATTAATTACCCTTTTCATACAGATACGCCGGTTTCGTAGACTCCTGACCAGGGCTTGGAACCGGTATTGAGCGGTTCTTGCCATTACGATACCTGGATACCGGTTCCAAATTAGATACCGGTACTCCGAATCCCGCTATCATCTCGATAATTTCTATTGCCTAGGAGCAGGAATGTGTATGCTCTTTCCTTGAAGGTTTCTATATCATGTTCGTTTGTAAATAACGTTCCTGGTAACTGATCGCTCAAAGGTGTTGTGCGAGGTAAAAATGTTTTCGGAATCGCACAGTTGTAGATCGCCACGCATCAAGAAGTTGGGGAGGATACCATAAACCCTGACGCGATGACCGTAGGTGAAACTCAGCGGCAGGAATCAAACCAAACAACTTTAATATAATTTCGTATGCGTTGTATAGTGAAACCATCGATTTAACAAATTAGAAGAATATCTTATCTTGATATACGTAATTAACGCATCACGTTGTTTATCCGCTGTGCCAGGCAGCTCGTAAAAGACGAACATAGGCTTTCCGTCACTAACACCGTGACATCTGTGTGAATTTCTTACCATCAGGAATTCCGCCTGCCTGTTTGCCTTCCAATGTCATAAAAAAAAGTAAGCACCACCTTGTCCTCAATTCTAACTTGAAAGATAGGATAGCATACGTCACAATTTATAGCAAGCAAAACCGCGGGTAGTGCTAGTTTAATATAGTTAATTATCGAAAATAATTTAAAACAGTTTTTAAATAAATAATTAATGTTAAATTAATCATTTAGTGTAAAGGTTTGCTAAGTCGAAGACGTCACTAATTTCTTTAACCAAACTAGTTAAAAAAGAGGGTAGTTGTAATAAAAATAAATTTTGGGGTATTTAACGATATATTGATACATTGTATTATTCACATCGTAGTTTGGATATGACATAGAGTGCGCGCTCCTCGCTTAAAACTATCTAATATAAAATAATATTTAATACAAAAAAGTACAAAATAAATGCGGCAATATTAAGACTTGTTTTTATTTCATCTGTGATTTTGACGCCGTTATGGCAACACTGAATTATTACCAGTGTTAAAAATGTGCAAAACGAATATCAACTTTTGTATATTTTTGACAAAAAATAATGAAAATAAATGACATTTAGACATTTGAAAGTCGCAATATTCTAAAATTTATAACTGGCAACCTTGAACACAACAGATGTAAAAAAAAAGAGAAGGCCTTTCGTCGTAATTGGCTAAAGTATCTTCCCCTAATGTACGTAAAACACCTTTCGATTTTGATTTGGTCTTATTCTACCTTTATACAATAATGTAGGGAAAACGGTGAGTTTCGCACATCTTTATTTAAAGGTCATACCAATATTCAAAGTCGAAAAATAAAACATACTTTATTAGCAAATATGTATTCCAGAAACCCTAACACACTAACCTTAGCCAACTCAAAGTCTGTTGTGTGCGAGTATCTTTCTGTTTTTTACTGTATTGGTTATTGTAATTGATACAAAAAATATCAGTCGAATATTTTATGTCTAATTCATGTTGAACGCTAGCGAAAAAGACAATCTTGACGAATCTGTCTCGTTCTTTAACACATAACACGAAAGAGACATAACTTAAGAGTGAAATACTAAATGTCATAAAAATAAATGTATAGTAAGAAATTGTTTAGATTAAATATTATCTACTACAATAAAAATGTTTGAGCTGTGCAATCATTGTGAGAACGAATATACCTTTATGAAACAACTTGAAATATAAATTTTGATATTTAAATAACAAACAAAAATAGATAGTAATTACTTTAAATAAAAAATAATACAAATACTTAGAATTCATACAAAGTAATACCACTGAATTTTTTAAATGAGATTACCTTTTCAAAGTGCCCAAAGGCCTCAGGCATTTGACTATGTAAAATAACATTTTAAAAGCCTAATTACAACCAAAATGCTGGCAAGATAACAAAAAAATATCGAATTGTGATTTTTACATTTTGTCAAAGTCCAATTCTAATAAGCACCGATTTTGGCTTGATTGTTACACAATATTAGAATTTAGATACATAAATTTGTAATATAAATAATATTTAATAAGGTGAAATCGCGCTGATTTTTTATCTAGAAGTTTTCATAGTGATAAAAAATAATTGAGTGATTTATTTAAAAAAAATATAGTATTTTTCTAGTATTAAAGTTCAAAATTTTAATGTTTTATTTTGTTTATTTTTGGCAAAGGGCAAGTTAGAACAATAAGCTTGAATTTACAATCCAACAAACATTTTAACGCACTTTAAGTCACAAGATATAGCGTGTTAAAAATAAGCGCGATTTATAAAATCATTTCAATTAAAATAATACTATTTTTTCTCATTTGATGAGATCGTCAATATTAGAATCAGTCCATCAAGAATATACGTCAAAGAATATTTTAAATAACTTACTTTGGTTCTTTTAATATACCAAAATAAAATATAATATATTGTTGGAGACTACCTATTTTTTTTCATAACTTGAGGGTATATAAGAGGTGTCCGGCTGGCCATAGCTTCAGATCTCTCGCGCGCGTAGCCAAATAAACGTATTGTCGTAACTCTGTCCGAGCGTCTAGCGATTCCTTTTTTAGTTTTAGATTTACTTAAATTGTTATTTCAATTGTGTTTATCTCTTAGTTCATCTTAAATTTGATTCAACTTAAACGTTGTTGTGTAAAACTTTTAAACAGTGGTGTCATTTGATTGTAACAAATTAAATTGTTAATTTCAGCTTAATGTTATAATTTTTTTTAGTTAATGTATAGTTAGTTTTCCTATAATATTTTAAAGACGTTCTTTAATTTGACTAAACCACGACGATAATATTATAAGCTAAAAATATCAAACTTAATCTATTATCAACACGCCAACACAATCGTGCCAAAGTGGGTGAATAATTAATTAAACGACAATATACGAGAATAAACAACAGGAAACTTTAGTTTGTATTCGCTCGAGGATGACATATTTTTGTCCAAGTAAAACTTTCGCTTTGGCTTATACATTTTCTTAGCGTAACATGTTTTTTACTTCTTTCATATTTCTTAAATATGTAAATAATTTAAAATATTCTTTAATGCACGTAAATAACAATAACCTAAAACTAATAAAATGTGTCATAGTAAAAATAAAAAAAATGAGATTCAAAATCTCAATATTAAAAATAATGCCTGTATATTTTTACTAATTTATTTGAAATGCAATATGTGAATGGCAAAGGGAAAAATAGCATCATTAATGTTTTTCAAATTTATTTCTAAAAGAACTTAGAATTTGAGATTAATATTTTTATGAAACAGTGTTTATTATTAGATCGAGTCAAAAAATACACTTTATCGTTAAACATACTTATCGATTTTGCCAATTATAAAAACAGCATATTTCGATTTTCGATTAATGTGAAAATTATTTCCAATTTGCCGTTCACGAATTACAAATCAGTAAATGAATAGTGTCATTGTGACATAAACCTGGTATTAATAAATAAATCGCAATAATTATTATTCAATAATAATTGTGATAAAAAACCTAAACTAAAAATATAAAATCCGCTTAGAGGGTAAACTACAATATAAGTCAATGGCATCACAATCACAGATGTGTATAAAAACGATAAAACTATCATACAAATCACATTTATAATTAAATTATAACAGTTAAAAATCACAGGTATTCCACAGATCATAATTCTTAAAACTATAGGTAATAAGAAACTTTCCACAGATTTTAAACGCTGCCAAACGTGATTCAACGCTTTTGAAGTTTCCATGGAACGCTCATCGCCTATGGCATCGACCACACCCATACAATTTGTTCCTAGAATTTTTCTAACAAATTGAACACATTTCATTTCTAAATATATAGATGCCATAGTATTGCTATAGTAAATAATACTGAACCTTACAGAGAGCTTAAACTTAACAATAAATAGTCGAATTAAATTAAATTTGCTTAAAACAAACTGTGAACAGTCAAACTTATACAATAAATCAGTACTTGAAAAAGCGGTGAACAAAAATGCCGAAAAAAGAAACGGCGATCGCGCGCATACTAATCTAACACTAATACAACATATTACGCGCCCGCATACTGAAATTACGCGCGTAAGATAACGCGTAATATAACGCGCTTTACGCATAGCGTAAGAATACAGAACCCACGTCAATAGACAGCCTTGACGCCTTTTAAGAAAAGTGACACACAGAAGAATTACGCGCGTAACAATAGTATTTACGCAATTCGCGGGGCGCGCGGGGGATACGACGATTAAATTTAAAAAGGACATCAATGGAGCGGAAAAATGCACGATTTCCGCTTTTTCACCGTACTGACGTGGTTTTAAAGGTTAAGGGCAATGCTGCTTTTTTGGTTTCTTCAAGTGTTCATCGTCAACACCAGACTTCGACACCTATATTTAAAAAATATGAATGCGTTATCCAAGTAATATTTGTTGTGTGATCTTGGTACGGGTCGTATAGTTTATTTTTGATCGTCCCGCCGGTTTGTTTGTACCCTAGTTCTCGTTATTTCTGCGTTACTTCAGACTAGATAAAATAACGACTACAACTACAAACAATAAAATAAAAACGACTTAAATTACATTACCACGTCGTCTAAGTACACAAAAAATGCATGATTAAATATTGATCAAAAACAACTAGTCGGATATTATTCAAATTCAAATGGGACCTCTCACCTCGGAATTATCTTGAAAAAAAAAACCATCAGAATATATTTGTAACAATTTACCATGTAACAAACATACAAAAAAAAATACACTGAGGAATTGATAACCTATAATATCAATATATTAATACGTGATGCCAAAACTTTGGACCCCTTATTATGAAAATTGCGCGGAAGCAGGAAGGAACGCTAATATTTTTCAATAATAATGCTTATAAAGTACAATAAATCAATAAATAAAACATTACCAACACTACCATGCAATTGACACACACAAACAAATATGTTGATGATAACGATGAAAGATTACAAATGGCGTACTAAAAGTTTGGAAACAAAGAAGTTGGTCTTGAAAAATGAAGATGGCGTTCTTATTAACAATATAAAAATGTATTATGGTCGAATTTCGCCCAACGGGCGACCACTAGTTACAATAAAATCATTATTTGGAATGCAGCGCGTGATTGCCGCATTATTTTTATGAGTAGTAGTATCCCTTCAGCAGTTTTAGCGTAAAAGAGTAACTAACATAATATCTATTAATTCTCACAAACTTTCGAAATTATAATATTAGAATGGTTTCATATTAAAAAACGAGTTAAACAATAAGACAAAATTCCTGATGAATATTCTTAGCAATGTACACGTATACATTGCGTATAATAATACTAATCTAATACATTATTTCACATCTTTATATCTTCAAGTTTTTTTTTATTTATCTACAAACAAGCTACTGTCAAATGTGTATGTTTGTGCGCAAGTTTGAAAGAGAAAGAGAATGTCACATACCTCAGTATATCTCTCTCCTTTCAGGGACACGATCTTGTTATCCCGGTAACGGACCAACTTCTTCGGTTCAATTTTTGGCGCCAAAGGCTTGTGCTCTTTAGTATCCGAGTTCTTATCTACGTAGGAATATCTGAAAGTAAACAAAAACAGCCATGTCTTAATGCAAAGGTATAATTTCAATATTTTGACTAAGAAACGAGGAAAAATTGTGTTATAAGTTCTTTGCAATTTCCATTTATTTATTAAAAAAAATTGACGCCCATATCCCGAAGAGGTAGGCAGAGTCACAACCAGGGCACCCACGATTAGCCGAAGACACTAAATCACTTAATATGATAGGTGGCAAGCCTATCGCTAACCGGGCACACATCCAACCCCAAGCAAGATTTTCTTTTATTAGACAATTGAAAAAACCAGATTTTCTTTTTGTTGCCTATCTTTTTGCCTGAAAAATAACATTGTCATTTTTCTGTATAGGTCCGGGCTCCTTTGCAGAATAGACCATCTGCCTTCTTGCCAGGCAGCTCGTAAAAGGCGAGCATAGACTTACTGTCACTATCACCGTGACCTCCAACTAGGTGGTAGAGTTTCGTAGCGCTATACTGGTAATGTAGCCATTTAACTTTTGATTTTCTCTTATGACCTGTCAGGAATGCAGACGGTCTATTCTACACTGGACACCCGAATCAACAAAAAAATGTAATTAATGTTATTATGATCGTAATTTATTTCAGATATTACGAAGACCATAATATTATAACATTAAAATAATACTTAAAAAAGCTAATTAAAAAAGGATCATAAGTTCTACACGCCCACATTCCCGACGTAGTAGACAGAGGGACAACCAAGGCACCTACACTAGATAAAGACACTATACCACAATATGATAGGTGTTAAGCCTATCACCAACCGGTCCACATTGATTGAATTTAAAAAAAGACGTGTGACACTCGGAGACTGCCGCGGTACAGCTATTGCATAGGCAAAACTAAAAAGTATCACCGCCGTGCCGGTCGGAGTGGAGGGTGTTAGGTTAGTTTCGTTACGGAATTTCAGGATTCGGTCTCCATGTTCAAGGCCCGCGATAGAAGCTAAGCAATATGCTGGAGATCTCAAGAAAGGTCCATCGTTGGACCGCTAGAGCAGAGAAGATCTCGCTAGGTACCTGGCGATGATCCTGTTCTTGAGCTCGCTGTCGTCGCAGCGCGGC
>NJDD01000603.1:23200-33827 GCA_002245505.1 Calephelis nemesis
ATCCGATACCGGATATCAATATATAGTTTCGATTCGATATCTTAAAAACCCTATATTACACACTCCTAATACAATCCGAAAACGACGGAAAATCAATACAATAATTTAGTTTGTTTTTTTTCGTTTTTTTTTAAGTCAATAATTTGCTCATTTCTGGAGCCGGCTAAGATCTATAGGCCATGCGGCCTCGTCTTACGTATTAATATTTTTTAAGTCATAAGCCGTTTTTTAGATACAAAGTCATGGCAATCTTGAGCAAAGCAGTGGCTCCGCGGCTCAAGTCCATTTAGTGAGATTTGACGGCAGTGAGGAAATACACGATATACTAATTTCTTCATAATTATTTCATCTGTGCAATTTAACTGAACAAAATTGAACTAGTCACAACCTAAATTAACCAATTTTACAAATAGTCAATATGAAGTTCATTTATTACGAAAAAACTATGACTGTCTTTCTTCATGATGGCGCCAAAACTCTTAAATTTTTTAAAAGTTTATTTGCCCCTTTCTGGAGCTGGCTATGACCTTTAGGTCATGCTGCCACATCTTCCGTATTAATTATTTCTTATACAGGCATTAGACACATGTCTTCCGTATTAATTATTTCTTATATAGACATTAGTCACATGTCTTCCGTATTAATTTTTCTTATACATTTATTAGTCACTATTTACAAAGTCACGTCAGGCTCTTGAGTAAAGCGGTGGTAACTTTACACAAGTTCATTTTGGGAGATTTGGCGGCTGAGAGGAAATTCACGATACACTAATTTCTTCATGATTGTTTCATTTGCGCACTTTCACTGAACAAAATTTACCTATTTCACACCTAAATTAACTAATTTTATTCATAATTTACACTAAACTCAATAATTGTGAAAAAATACGGCCATTTTCTTCATTCACGATGGCGCCAAAACCATGCCAAAACTCCTAAATTTTTTAATGATTTGTCCTGTCCAGGGCCAGGTTAAGAGCTTTAGGCCATGCTGCCACTTCTTCCATATTAGTGAATTATTTTTCTTATTACGTACTTATTTTCAATTCACTCCTTCAGTTGCATTTTATTAATTTATTTATTCATTTTATTTTTACAATCTCAAATATCGTTATAACAAGTCATGTCAGGGTCTGGAAAAAAACAGTAGTCATCATACTCCATCACTCATTTAGCATGATTTGTCAGTAATGAGTAAATCTAATTTCTTCATAAATATTTGAACTGTGCACTTTAACTGAACAATATGCCATATAAATTACAGAATTACAGAACTAATTTACAGAATTTATTCACGATATTCAACAATTTCGAAAAATTAGAAAAAGAGAAAATTGACAGAATGTCATTGTCAGCGAACAAGCCATAGAAAGAGGAATATCAAAATAAACTGCAACAATGTTCTGTAGCAGTTTTGGTTATAAAAATACCGATGGAATCGACACACCTTTATCTAAGCAACATTTCTTTATCTATTTTTAATAAACGTTGACATTACGCATGCCAAAGGGATAACAATATTTTTGTCGGTGCTCATTTTCGCGTAAATAACATTCATCATGAGTGCCGCCGCGCACGTCACATTTTGTTTCAAAGTTGACTCTGTTGACAGCGATGTGAAAAACCTGAGGAAAAACCTATGTACCTATGAATCATTGGCATTGAAAATATCATTCACCATCAATAAGAACTTGACCAAGTGCTCACTTTAAAGTAAAGAAAGAGGTTTAAATTAATATACTTTATGCGTTAAATGTGATCATAATAAAGGACAGCGCCCACTGTTGATGGGCGGAGAGTGTCGGGGGCGAGCGGGGCGCGCATCACATTGCAGAGCATACTGAGGCGGGAGGGGCCGCATCGCATCTTTGGATTTTGCATAGAAATAGTAATATATAAAGAAGTGCAACAATGTTCTATAGCAAATTTAATTGTATAAATACCGTTGGAATCGACGTGTAACTTAACAACATCTCTATGTCTCTTTTTAACAAATGTTGATGTTATGTACCTACCCCACTGACTTCTAAGTATATGGACATGAAATACCTACGAAAAAAGCCTGCCGTCGGCAACTAAATATAGCTGCCATTTTGACATTATAAGGCTGCCCAGAAAAAGTAGAGTACCGATATCGATACATGATCTATTAGTGACGATTGATAGTTAAGTTTAGGCAAATAGTTTTTTTTTATATTATAGGAAGGCAAACAAGCAGACGGATTTCCTGATGGTAAGAAATTCACGCCGCCTAGAGACCCCAAAGATGGTAATGGTGCGTTGCCAACCTGAGGTCGGGATGTTAGGCCTCGAGCAAAAGTAAGTTTACCGGCTACCTTACCCTCCGAACCGGAACACGTCATGACGTTATGGCGGCAGGAATAGGTAAGGCGGTGGTACCAATCTGGGCGAATCGCTGCGAAAGTCTACCACCTAGTGAGATGTCACGGTGTTAGTGATGATAAGCCTATGCTCGCCTTTTACGAGCTGCCTGGCAAGAAAGGCAGATGGTCTATTCTGCAAAGGAGCCCGGACCAATACGGGGTTTTTTTCCTACCGAAAGAAATCGCAACTATCACCTTACTTACTTTGTATTCAATTGGCTTATACCTAAATAGGAAATGTAATTAAACGAAAGAAAAAACATTTGTTTACTTTTCGCGAGCACGTTTTTTATTACATTGTGGCGTGCAAATATGTTTATTCTTTAAATAAGTTAACTCTATATTTATTACAAGATTCATTTTCATTACAAAAAAATGATCAGATTACATTCAAACCACTTTCTTTACTGTTAGGTGAGCACTGGAAAGAATTATTATTAAGCTAGACTGTGATTGATATTTTCAGTGGCAATGTATACATTCTTATCGTTACACCTCTTTATAAATTCCTATTTCTATGACCTACCCCGAAAGAGATAACGACATTTTTGTCGATTTAAAGTGACGTCATGACAGTTCTCATCCTCGCTAAGAACGCCATATTTAGTGTTTAATTTTATAGTGATGTACTATTACAATTGTCGATATTTTACGTTCCCAGAAAAGAATATTTGGACAAGATATGAATGTATACCATTACCAATGAAAATATCAATCACAGTCTAGCCTAATAGGAATTCTTTCAAGTGCTCACTTTAAAGTAAAGAAAGTGGTTTTTTTAATAGATAAAGTAATTGAAAAGGAAGCTTTATATGTATATTTCATAACCGTGCGAAGTCGGGGCGGGCCACTAGTTAAAATATAAAAACAACTTAAAAACGTATTCAATGCAACACACTCAAACTGCTCGCCTATATAAAGCCTTATTGTGATAAATGTACACACGTCCTAAGTAGCCATGGTAAGGTAGGAATACGCGCGAAAATCATCAGCAGAATACAGTGACAAAACCTAAAATACTCAATGGATCGCTAACTTTCTGTTAATATAAATAAATAATATTAATTCTAAATACCTATTTACTTAAATCTAGTAATATTTTACTGTATAACTATTTGAAATATAGATTTATTAGTCTAAATATCGGTACATGAATTTTTTTACTAGAGCGGCAGTTTGCCATGTTGATTTATAATTATAATTTGTTACAAACACTTTAATTAAAAAACTTTCATTAAAAATTAAAAATACGTTAGACTTATGGGGACATTCTCTTAAAATTATTGCTTCAGTAATAAATGTCATTGCTCCATATTTAGCTGTAATGTTTAACTGTTGTGTTTCAAATGGAGTATTTCCTGATCTAATAAAACTTAGTAAAGTTATACCTATATTTAAATCTAGAAGTTCTTCTGATCCCTCCAACTACCGACCTATTTCCGTTCTGCCTACCCTGAGTAAAATATTATATTGAAAAAAAAAAGAAAAAGTTATGTTGAATCAAATGTTACTACATTTTAACAAATTAGGATTATTTCATAATAAATAGTTTGGTTTTACAAGGGTAGATCAACAGTCGATGCTGGTGTGGAATTATTGAAGAAAATTTATGAGTGTCGGGAGGATTCTCAAGATGCAATCGGGGTGTTTTGTGATTTGTCCAAAGCATTCGATTGCGTAAGCCACGATACGTTGATCAGGAAACTGCGCCATTATGGAATTAGAAATAAGGCACTCAATCTCCTGATTTCTTATTTGAATGGGGGAATTCAGAAGGTTTATATTAATGGTAAAAAATTGACACAATGGGTGTCCCCCAGGGTTCTATTCTTGGACCATTTTTGTTCCTTGTATATATTAATGATTTACCTTACTACGTAAGATACAAACACGAAATTGTGTTGTTGAAAAGACAACTGGGTAAGTATGACGAAACGAACAATGCGATTTCAAAAGTTGTACACTGGTTCAATGTAAATAATCTTTTTTTTTAATGAAAAAAAAACTAATTGTATTAAATTTTCAATGCCAAATGTGAGGCAAGTAGATACCAACGTACAACTTAATGGGAACAAGCTGGACCTTGTAGATTCTACTACGTTTTTAGAAAAAACAATTGATAAGAAATTGCAATGGGGCCCACACATTGATAAACTTGCAATTAGATTAAGCTCAGCAGCGTATGCTGTTAAAAAAGAGACAATCAACTGATGTTGAAACCACTAGGATGGTTTATTTTAGTTCTTTTCACAGCATTATGTCGTATGGAATTCTTCTCTGGGGGAGTTCTACCCAAGTCAATACTATATTTATTTTACAAAAGAGAGCCATAAGGGCAATTTATAACCTAGGACCAAGAGTTTCCCTGAGATAAAAATTCAAAGAAATCAAAATTCTAACTGTAGCATCCCAGTACATCTTTGAAAATTTAATGTATGTTCACAGAAATTCAAGTTCATTTAAAAGAAATTGTGATATACACTGTGTCAATACTAGGAACGGTTTTTAGTCGGTTCGAGTCCGACACAACCCGCCGTTCGGCCCTGAGAGCGGTGGGTATCCAGGGAGATTTTCCATACTTAAAAAAAGAAGAAAAGAAAGGAATCACTTCAAACTTAAAGCAATAGAATGTTCCTATTTCATATTAATAAAATTTGCCTTTTTGATTGCCATACTATGCCATCACATTGTATTTGAATCAATAAAATATACAGTTTTCAAATTCTATTACTAAAAGTTCATTTTATTAGTTTTTAACGGCCGCACTCAAAAATGTCTATTATTTTTTAACTAGCTTCCACCCGCGACTCCGTCCGCGCGGATGTCGGTCTTCGCGTGATAAACCTGAAAAATTAAGATTTATTTTTTTCTACGTATTTTTCCAGGATAAAAAGTATCCCATTTAATGGCCAGGATAATATAGTATAATTATACCAAGTTTCATCGAAATCGAACCGTTCGTTTTTACGTGATGCCTGAACATATAGACAGACTGACAGACATTTTTTTTTAAATCAGATATTTGGGTTTGGTATCGATCCAGTAACACCCCCTGCTATTTATTTTTTCAATATTTTCAATGTACAGAATTGACCCTTCTACAGATATATTATAATAAGTATAGATTTGCTATTCAGTCGACATTTGCTGTACAAAATTGTGATTAAAGGCCGTACTCATCAACGTCAATTATTATTAAATCTGTCATTTAAGTCATTGTCTTCAACCTAGCATGTAAAACTCTCATAAATCAGTGTTTTTATCGAATGGGTTTAAAATTATTTATTTTTGATTGTACCAACAAATTTTCGTTTACACTCCAATATTTGCTTTTGGCCCAACAGTGTACCAAGTGTGAGTTTTGAAATGATAATATTATTTACTTTACTGTCGCGTTTACGTAAAATGACAACGTATGGAGTTATTGTCAGCGCCTCTAGCGGATAGTCGAAACAAACAAACTATTCCATACATTTGGATCGTCCAAACGCAAACGCAGTAGTAAAGTAAATTCGTACTAGTATAAGTAAACTCACCTTAACACACAGGTCAAAGCAGCATGAATATTAATAGGCAGCATGAATAGTCTTGCCTAACTTGTTGGTCCGGGCTCCTTTGCAGAATAGACCATCTGCTTTACTGCCAGGCAGCTCGTAAAAGGCGAGCCAAAGCTTACGATCACCAACACCGTGACACCACAACGTTTCACAGCGACTCGCCCCGATTGGTACCACCGCCCTACATATTCCTGCCGCCATAATGTCCAATGCTGTTTTTCATTTACCATCAGGAAATCCATCTGCTTGTTTGCCTTCCATTATCATAGAATAAAACATGGTTTTATATCATTCGTACCTGATTGTACTAACACTTTTTTTGTTTGTACATTTATAGTTACCTAGAAATTCATGGGGTCCTCCATGGAAGGAAACTCTTTTCTAAATATATAGAATGTCTGGTACTCAAATCCGATGTTTGTACCTCGAAAGAATGGCCTCTAGGCCTTTTGTTTTGTTCCCTGTTAATATCATCCTTCCGAATTCCTTACGTTAGATTGCGAAAGAAGATTTGAACGCCTAGAAAAATTGAGGAGCAAAGGCACAAGAAAGAACAAAATCACGCATGTAAGGAGCCCCCATGTTTAATTCATTCGCTTTAAAATATACGGACGCAGGTCGCGACCTTAAAAACAATAAAATTTAAATTAAACCAATTCGCCGCGTGTGCTGTGCAAAAATCTTGAAGAAATAAGTAAGAAGAAAGACGAATCAGTCGCATTTCTTTATTACCGCATTATTTCCGCAACGAACCTTCACCTGATGATATATAGTCAACCGCAAGTCTATTGATACGGACTTTTATTATCTTAATTTCGCATACTGCTGTTCAAAAGGTGTAATTCCTTTAACGCATCATCATGGTTAAAGTGCTTTGATATTTTCGAGGATTGCACAATGTAGGTATGCTATTGTCTGAGTGGGTAAAAACCCTGGTCTAGGTCCCCCTGGGCATTTCACTAAATTAGTTAATACACTTAACGCATTTTTAATTGATCGGCTCAGTGGTGTAGTTATCCGCTGCTGGTGTTGACTACTTACGTGAGGTCGTGGGGTTGATTCCCGGGTCAGCTAACTCATAATGTGTTTTTTTAAATTTTGTAATAAAAAAACCTGTTGCCCGGATTTGAATAAGTGGCAAGTTAGCGATAGATATGTAGTAGGTAGGTATAGAGGCCAGTAACGGTCAACGAGACGAATAATAAACAAAACAAAAATGAATTTAAATATCTGTTTATTTTCTTGTAGAGGTCAAATATATTTCAACTCCATATTTTTGCTCACAATCTTACTATTCTTACATCTAATCAGGAGTGTAATATAATTACTTTATTTTAAAAGATACCTACATTTAAATTTAACAAACATTCATTTTAACTGGGCAACATTTATAAATGTGATTTGAGAATTAACTTTGATATTATCTTTAGTAATAAATTATTTTCTTATAAATATAAATGTCATTTATTATTTACAACAGAAAAAATAACTGAATTTGACATATATTATTTCCCTTGTATTCTCATTGTAATAGCACAAAATATGTCCGTAATTTTAAAATTCTCAACGTGGAAGTGAACAGTTCATACATAGTCAAATAACAAATCAATAAATAATTAAAAACAATAGTCATCCAATCAAAAATATAATAATAAACGTACAATTCAATAACGACCAGTATTAATACCATATCTACAGATAAAGATAGGCCTTCTAGAGTTTTGTTAGTAAGATATTTAGCACTATCTGCCACTGATCTAAAATAGCACGATCTGAGATAGGTTATTATTATTAATATTGGCCGTAGGAAGTTACGTTTTGCGTAGAGATGATTAAACATGACATTATTATGACAGTAGATTGACAGTCATATTGCACCGACTCCAAGAATTTCATTAGATACCACGCTGCGGTTTTGTTTTTTCAAAAGAAAAATGACTCTGAGACGGTCCCAATTAAATTTTATCAACATCCTTCAAGGAGTTCATTATTGAGATCGTCAACATAATGTTTTTTATGTATTATTAAGTAAACTCAGAAACCCCTTGTCAGATCGTAATATAATTAATATGGGATCACCTTGGAATTATGACCTGCCTTTCTAACAAAATAACCATCAAAATCGTTTTGCTATTGTTGAAGTAATTGTGCAGTCGAATTAACAGTTTCTTGGAGTCATACAAAACGTATAAATAACTAAAAATTCGAAATAGGAAAAGTTAGGTACTTGTGTAGAGACGAGTGTTGCCGTTAGGACGTATCACAGAAGAGTGACTTAATTTTATTTACATAAAATAAAATGTATATAAGATTTTCGTAAGTTTAATAAAGGTGATTGGTATTATTTTATTAGCCAAACATGGAACTACATTATAACTTATAATGTTTTAGAACACTAACTCGGTACATTTGGTTTATTTACTTTTATAAATACGTACCTATTCGTTAGTGCTTTTACTTTGCCATTAAAAAATAAAATGTCTTTAAAGAAGCATGCTACACATATTTTGATAATATTTGATTTCTTAACAATATATAATTTTATAATTTATGTAGTATAAATATATTTTACAAATAGAATGATTTAATTACATACCTATTTTAATATCATATTTTTATAATACTACATTTAGAATATATTTTGAGACGATAAAAATACATTTAATTTTTTCTAGCATTATGTATTTAAATATGTTTTATTTGCTATAATTTAATTGCCATTGACATGCCATACACAATTTACATGTTGACAAATAAGTACGTCTTTTCTGTTCTGTGTGAAAATGAAATACTCTAAGTATAAAAAACAATAAACAGTGTATTTAATTATAACTAATAAAATCTTAAAAAATACAATTTTCATATTCCTAACATAATTATTTAGATTTATATATTTATCTCTAAACTTCTAGACAGCTGCAGTGTGCTTTGTAAGAGACCTATTTCGCACAAAAACCAATATTTATTACTAGTTAAAGTCTTTCTATTATCTAAAATAGATTCTAGAGACTTGCATATTTTTAAGACAGGTACTGCAATGATAAGCAAACAAAAACCTTAACCATACGAGAAAAAGGAAACAACTTTTTACAACCTTTGTTTATGTCACTGACTTCGTTTAATACCTATTTTACTTTACTTACTATTAAACATTTCGCAAATAAATAATATCACGAGTAAGCGTATTTTATTCTTATCGTATGTGGTTCTTAAAAATATTTTGTTAATACATTTTCTGTGTTGAATAAGTATTTGATGCAATTTAATTTTAAATACCTAACAAAAAGATGTATCAAGTTTCGTAATCTTGAAATTTAGATTCGTGATTGCCTTCATCATAAGATTTATTAATTGTAAGTATTTTATGGTTTCTTTTTTTTAATTTTGTTTTTTACTTCTTTCTGAAATGAGCGCTTATTTATTTAACAAAAATATATCATTGAAAAATTTCCATAAAACAATGTGAAAAATAAAATATTCAAATATATTGGTGGCAGAGAAAACAACTTTAATATCGAAATGTAATACTTTATAATATATGTATTACATATACATTAAGACTTGTTGAAATCTCATACAAGTGAAACTAAATTATTGCTCACGTGATAACAGCAGACAACAAGCAGACAATTTCCTGACTGCACATTAGAGGACACTGGACAGATTGATATTATATCTACTTATATTCTTTTTTTCTTTCTTTAAGTTTTGGCCTTCACGTAAGTATTTTGCCATTCGTCAAGTAGAAATTTGCATCAAATTTTATATCAATTGTAACATAATTAGTCATCAGTCATAAGTCGTCAGTAAGTCATGTCAGGCTCTTGGGTAATGCGGCGGCCTCATTACACAAGCTCATGTAATGAAATTTGGCGGCAACGAGAAAATACACGATACGCTAATTTCTTCACGATTATTTCATATTTTGTGCACTTTCACTGAACAAAATTGTACAAAATGCCACCAAAATTGACTAATTTCATTCAATATCAACACGAAATTCAATAATTATGAAAAAACTTTTCTCTCGACGGCGCCAAAACTCCTACTTATAGAGATTGTATATTGGATAGCTTGACTTTTTAAGACTTTACTTTACTTTCTAAGGTTTTGGCCTTCACGTTAGTATTTTGCCATTAGTCATGTAGAAATTTGCATCAAATTTTATATCAATTTTAATCAATTATAATCAGTCATCTCTCATAAGTTGTCATTAGTTCATGCCAAAGTTTTGCGTAAAGCGCTGGCCTCATTACTCAAGCGCATGTAGTGAGATTTGGCGGCAAAGAAGAAATTCACGATACGCTAATCACTTTATGATTATTTGATTTGTGCCTTTCACTGAACAAAATGCCACCAAAATTGACTAATTTCACTCAACATAAACACGAAATTCAATAATTATGAAAAAACTTCGACCATCTTTTCTCTCGATGGCTCCAAAACTCCCGACTTTTTTAAAACTTTAAAAGTTTAGCATGTTGTTATTATTTTGGCAGCATTTAAACAGTCAAAGAAAATTAATGTCTAAAAGATAAGAGTTGTAGTCTCTAACTTGGTAGAGCTTGTAATTAGAATCCATAGTTTAAGAAAACCATTTAAAATTTTTGATTACGTATTTTAGAAAATTACTCATATACAAACCAAACTCAAGATTTCAGTGTCGTCAATTCATCGTTTTTTCTGA
>NJDD01000603.1:36037-55682 GCA_002245505.1 Calephelis nemesis
GCAGCCGCTCGCTTTTGTCGTGCCGCCGCATTGTTGTCGCCTAGCGCTGTGTAGATATCCGCAAGACGCAAGCGCACGCGCCGTACAAGCATCTGGAACATATTTTTTTGATGTTAAGGATAGCGCCCATTCTGTATGAAGCAACACCCACTACGCCGAGGCGCATCGGCACAGATATTTCCGCACGGCTAGGTGTATTCCCCGATGCGGCTTACAATGACCAAAGATCACGATATCTCTATTAAGAATAGAGCACTAATGGCATTTTAACGCTAAAGTTTCGTATGATAGCTACTAGAGGTGAAACTTTCCATACTTGACGATTTTATGTCAAATCCCCTCTGTATTTTGTTTTAAAGACTAGATCTTTTGTACTGAGTAACAAAAATCTGCCAATGCGATGAGGCCCGGCTCGCCTCAGTGTCTTTGCAATGCGACGCGACCCGATCCGATACGCTCCGTCCAGTCAACAGTCAACAGTAGGCGCTATCTTTAAACTGTCTCCACGCCAAGTCTCTTGTATATTCAATAGAGAGCATCGTACAGGTGTGTTTGAACGAAAAGAGTAACAAGTACAGAAAGCTAGATAGGTTTGCCGGAAGCGTGACATTTCGAACTCAATAACTCCTCTTCAAAAAATGATTTCGGAATATGTATGTGAATCCAATATGGAGTGGTCGCTGACTTATTGCCAGCGAGTGAGCTATCGCATGTCACCCGCCAGACCACTGTTAGAGTTGTCAGGAAAACCAGTAAACCAGAAAGTACCATGTAAAGTAAATATACTCGGTTTGAACGTTAATGTTCGGGAATGCGGTTTCAAATACGATATTTACAAATACCTATCAATATTATCACACTTTGAGGTTAAACCTTGCTTCCATTGTAAAATGATTATGCCAATTAACTTTAAAGATTATATAGTACATTGGCAACCCTAATAGGGGTACTATCAGGGTTGCCAATGTAGTATACAGGCAGTCGAAATTGAGGGTATAGAAAAACCAACCTTTGATCCAACCCCTGTGGCTACTTCCAGAAGTCTGGTGTTGAATTCCAGCGGCCTGCAGTTACAGATGCGGCCCTGCAGTCGAAGTGAATCCAAACACCTGGCAGCCCCGTCCATAGCTTCCATCTGAGCAAGTACATCGCCTAAAGCTTGAGATGTACCCATGGATACTTCATAATACCTGGAATTAACAAGATTAAATCTTAGAGTGTAAGGTAACCGACTCTTATTTTCCTTGATAAAGGAATTAATAAGCAGAGACTTCAGATTTTTATACTATCATCATTAATTCCCGACTAACGGTACTATGTTGGCCTTTCTGTATAATTCTGTATACGTAGTATCTCTAAGTAGTCTGTGTTCTGTATTCTCCATTAGCTCGTAGTATAAAATACATAGCGTCTAACGACACAAATGAAAAAAACTATCACTGACAATACATTAGTGCCGAAACCAAACGTGTAGTTTTTCTTACGAATTTTTCTGTAATGTTATTAATTACCCAATATACGCTGTTCATGGTAAAAGGCAAGGTAAGTAGCACTGGCATCCAGACGCGTCAAATCTGCTTTTGTTACGTAATATTTTAAGACACAGGTCTCATTCCGTGTTAATTCTGATTAGATAGTCGATATGATTAAAGTCATACAATGATAATTATTAGCTGACCTGTCGTATCTACAAAACGTGTTAATAGACATCGACATCGTGGTAATAGTGCAATAATTTTACAATTAATGAGTTAGATCATTTTTTTTCTTTTGTATATCAGACAATACGTTTAGGAATGCAGAAATACATCTAAAGGAATTTTTGAAGTTAGATACCACAAGACAAACATTAAATTTGTTACTAGATTATAAACTTCGATTAAAATTCTCAAAGTATCAACAATTTGTTATAGTACTTATAACATACGGCTTAAGTATAAAATAAAACTTCTTATTTTTAAAGCGATCCAACAAATGTTGATTAGCCCTGTTTTGCACTTAAAAGTCAATGGCCGTTTTTTACTTTGCATTTCGAATATACTAAAGTTTTTAGGCAGTACATAAAGAATAGCAAAAAGATAAAATAAAAAATAACTTACCTGAGAGCTTTTGAAAAGTCACATTTCCTACGATAGACATCACCAGTTATCCGGATGGCTCTCACGTAACATCCCTGATCTCCTGCAACTGCAGCGAGTCGAAGAGCCTCCTGTACCCATCATAAGAGGATATCCATAAAGTACGTTATTTATACAAATTATAATCTACGACTGTTTCTATACTCACACATTCACCCTCGTACCCACACTGATGCACTACGCAAGGCAAGAACGAAAAATTAAAAAAAAACTGTAAATGACGTTTTGAAGATAGGTTCTGGTACGTTTCTTGTATTACCTATATACCGTTAAGACATATGTACATACTCATATAAGTAACGTCTTCATGATAAAGTAAGTAGGTACCTACTGGGTGGAAAAATCATGAGTGAACAAGGTAATGAGAAATTTTACTTTTACCCACAACGGTCTAGACTTTATTAGCTCTGATGCAATAGCTTAAAAATGCAGGAATTTCGGAATCCTAGTTTACACGTAGGTATGTAACTATAGTAAAAATCAGGGAAACAAGATATGTGGGTCAATGTACTCACCACTAGGGATGCTAAACGTACGGAGTAAGAAGAAAAAGTTAGAAGCAAGTTTAAAGCAAATTTAGAACTACCAGGATTTTTGCATTGATGATTTTGAGTTTACTAATCCAACAACTTTTGTCCACTAATCCGAAACCCAAGGATATATAGAATTGGATAAACACTCACACTGCAATAATCATGAGCGTCTCCAAGTTCTCCTCTCGCGCGTAAGGCTGATGCCATTTGAAGCAGAGCTGTTCTGTGGTGCCTAGTGTTGAGGTCAGTTGATCTGGGACCTCTGCCCAAGTCACACGCCCTGGCTGCACAGGCTACAGCTCGCTCTGTGTCCCGTAAACGACGCCATAGCTCTGACAGTCCTACGTAGACCTGAGAAAAAATATGAGTAGGCCAAGGTAAGTGAACCATTAAGCAATTAATAAAAAGACGACAAGATTGATCTTTACTTACTTGAAGTAGAAGAGTATTATCGTTCTGCGCCTGTGCCACAGCTAGAGCTTTCTGGAAACCATCCATAGCTTTAGAGAAGGCCCCAAGCTCGAGGCTCACGAAAGCGACTGTAAGATGTACGCAGCCTGCTGTTGAACCTCCGCCACAATCGTTGTATAAAGCGTGACGAGCGTACGATAGGGCTCTGAAAACATTAATTTTAATCATTTCAGTACTGACTTATGCATTCCATGAAGATATACAAATCAAACGCGCTATTTACCTACTCTGGCTTAGGACTTACACAAGAGTTTCATACCTTACGAGCCTAGCCGACAGACGTTGTTCTGTCATAACTATGAATATTGATTTTTTAATTCATATAAATCTTTTACTGACAATAATTAACAAGACAAAGAAAGAATAAGCAAAATCGGACCATTCTTTTACGCGTGATACGATGATCAAAGGACACGGGAATTCATTTTTTTTATTTAGAAGATTGATTGTGAAGGCGTGGGCAAGAAACAGAAATTGTTGAAACTTATGACTTACCTATCCAGAGCACCCAAAGTCTGGTGACTTCGTGCAAGGTTTAAGTAAGCTTCAGCGCGCATTGGCGCTGAATCCAGCTCCTCCGATATTCCAAGCTGCTGCGTCGCGAATTCCAATGATTCACTGAAATAGAAGTCACATACACCGTATTAAACGAGGTTCCTTTATAGATAAGGGCTGTCAAGGGATACCAGTCAGTATAATTACTTGGTTTATCATAATTATCATTTCTGTCTTTTGCTATCAAATTCTTCAGAAATTTACCGATTTTCCAATCCTATAAATCTGAACAACGGTCTTGTTAGTAATAAGCTATATTTAACCTGTACTCGCCTCTTCCGAGCTGCCTGGCAGAGAAGCAGATGGTTTCTTCTACCCAGAGGACCAGGATCAACACGGGGAACGGCGGCAATTACTAGAGCATTCTAGGAGCGGAATGTTTGGTCCTTGCATTTCAATGTCGAATAGTCTTTACGTAAGAGCACCAGTTACCTGTACTTCCCAAAGTCCATGTACGCTTGATACAAGTGACCCAACAGCGCGAACTTGTCGCTGCGATGTCGTACGCTCCGTAATGCTGACAACCACACCTTGACCGCCAATCGTTGCTCATTTTGTCCATACAGCCGGACACCACGCTCGATCTGTAACATAATACTCGAAGAATAAGGTTTGCAACCTAATTTGAAGGTAAGAAATTTTGCTGTGGTACGATTCATAGACTTATAAGTTACTTTCGTTTGATATCACTGGTATGATGTCATAAATCACATTTGTAGCAGATATAAGTATAAGATATGGTGCGATAATGATTCATGTACGTTTGTAAAGCCTTAATTTGATGTGGGAGTAAAAATGCCTTTGGCCATTTGTGATATCCACTGTTGTACTTATGTCTACCTTTTCGAGGATACGGACGCGTAGATATTTCATTTTTCTTGTAAAATGTCCTGGTTTACATGTTCAGGGGTTTTACCATGAACGCTTAAAGCAATGTTATTTCCTCGCCGCTGAATGTCTACCTAAATAAGCAACTTTAAAGCATACGACTTAAGGTTGTCTTCTTTTGATGACAATTGGTATTATTGAAACAATATTGTCATAAGAGCTCATTCCTCTGGACCCCCCTTTGTAATCCCTCTGTATGTTGATATCGCCCCGCACATAGTGTGCTAAGTTACAACTTTGTCTATAGTGGCAAAACTCTAGAGCACCCGGAATATGTTACTGTATTAATCTCGAATACCTTTCTTCTCGCGAGATATTGGTCGAGCCTCGACCGACAGACTCTAAAACACTCGAGCACGCCTGCAGTAGGGCGGTGTGCGGGTCCGAAGCGGGCCCCCCAACGAACCGCACCATTTCGCCCTGAGGCCGGGTACGCTTCCGAGAAGGGATATGCCTCTGAATAAAACAAGTACGAGTACATTATTTTTCACTATTACTTCCAATCAGGATAGCACAAACATTTGCCTTAAAGTTCAATTGTAGAGTATCCAGAGCATTGACTTGAAAGGACATTTATGTACACAGCATAGCAAATTTGGCTTTAGAAAAATGCAGAAGACTTAAGAATGAATGCCAGCCTTTGTGAAGTTTAATTTGAGTGGATTCTGGTGTTGAAATGAAAATAATGAAACCTCACCAGGTGCATCATCCAAGTGGTGTCGTGACGGATCAGGTGAGCTGAGAAGGCGTGTCGCAGAAAGCTGATGTGCCGGCACCCCGCTATGATAAAAAATAAGAATCATCAAAATTAAACGGTCAGTTATTGATCCTCAAAATTATTTTACAAAACATCCAATACCTACTTGTTGGGAAAGCTTAAAGTATTTGCCGTCGAGATGTTAATTAGTGGCGAGCGCCAACACCAGATAGATAAGCTCATGTAAGGTCAACAAACTAGTCTTTGCAAAATTTTATTAACTACCCTTTCTTGGTCGAGTGGTGAGCGTACACATCCCTCACTGTCCTTTTCACGCTGGATCTCGATATTGTTACTGTGATGTAGTAATCTGGTACATCGCTAGATCGGCGACAATATACCTAAGACGTAGTGACATTTCGCGTATGTCAAAATTATGAAGTCAAAGGATGATAAGAATGTTCTTTGCCTTGAGAGCTGTGGAAAAATATGAAAACTGATCTCACAGCCCTCCATAATGAGGCTCAGTGAATAATATCACGGGGCTTTAGTTAGTACAGCGAGATCCCAATTTAATTCTCTCTTAATATCCACTGAGTATCTTACCCATAAAGGGTTTCCTATTGAAAAAAATGGGTTATCGTACACGTCTATCACCATCGAACAACCGCGAGGCTCGCTCGGAGACGAGGCAGGCATTTATATGATGAACGCGTATATGTCTGTATCTCCCAGAAGCTTCTGCTTGTGTTTATTGAATTTATTCTGGTATTAATTTTGATTTTCCGTTCTATTAAAATCATTGACTAAAACCCATAACACAATCATAAAATTTGCTAACTTTGAGCTTATATTCAATTTGTATAATTTGTCCAGGGATATTTCTTTATTTATTAATAAAGTTCAGTCCATTTACACTTGGCGTGGTTTTTCAAGTAAACATTAACTGCTTACCAGTTGTATTACAAACAATTTTAGCAAGGAAAGTGAACAAGGATTTCCTTTTTTATCTGATAAGGCAGCAACAGACGACCTTAGAACAGAATAATAAGTACTAAAGCAACCTTAGTCTATAGACACCAAAAATGTCCGGGCCGTATGGCTGGGAGTCAAAGTGCAAGTCTACTGGCTACCCTACCCTTCCGACCGGAACTTGACACTGTCATTATGGCCGCAGGAATGGGTAAGGCTGTGGATTTCTACCTGGACGAGTTGCACTGTAGTACCTACCAGTGTTCTTATCTACCACCCATGATAATTAATTGCCAATAAGAACTTTTTGCCTGCCTCTGACGAGCTATTAACAGGAACACAGATGGTCCATTGTAGTCGGGGGACCCGGACCACACGGAGAAACACTTTTACTCAGCATCTCATAAAATCCTTGAACCACTCCTTTTCTTGTTGAATACTTACCCGAGGAAGTCGCGCGACTCTATGGAGTCCCATGACATGTTCCGCGGGTGTAGGCGGCAGGGTCACCTGGCTGCTGGGTGCATCCCGTTCTCTTGCTTCCCCACCACGAAACTAGTTAGCTAGGGGACAATTATTTTTACGTCAAATCATACTTTCAATCCCTGGAAGGAAATTGATACGTTTCTTTCACCTTGAAATTTTTATTGTTGCATCTGACAAATAAGAATCAACCTTTATTGAGCTCTTAATTTGTTTGTAATGAGTCTATAGCCACTACTAGAAGTTACATAAATATTATTATGAGGTATTTTTTAAACAGCTACATTTCGTCAATGATTTTTTTCTATAAAACACTTGCTTCTTGAGTTATTCGAAAAAAAAACATCTAAAAACGAAGTTTTCGTGTTTAAAAATTTTGAAATGTTCACTGGCAAATGCTTGAAAAGTTTTGACTTTCAGAAAAAAACTTTGAAGTAAAAAAGGTACTTCAAATTAGTTGATCTATCCATTGTTATACTTCAGATGTCTCATGCCTCCTCTAAGTGAAGGTGGCATCAATAGGTACTTTAAGTTACCAACGGCATATGGTCAATTTTGTAGTAAAGGCTTTGCAAGAACCTTAATCCATTTTTTAATGAAAATCCGTTGTGTCCGATTTACGTACTTCGCCATATGTTACTGAAAAAAGACTTCATCTAAGCGGTTTTAAGGGGCATTATTCCGGCTATCGCAAACTCAACGTTTATGAGGTACCTACAAGCGGATGCTTTTTGCCTAGGATAGACTTGAAACTCTTGAGTACGAAAGACTCACTGCAATACCACTATACACAGCAAAAAATGCTCCGAGGCAATATATGTGGAACCATGCTTAGTTAAGCTGTAGGTACGTAAAAGAAACCCCTACCTGTTTAAACAGCGTCAGGGTTATAGGATAACTTCACATCCATCTCAATAGCGGCCATCTTTTACCAGCACATAAACTGAAACAAATTAAACTCAAATCAGGCAAAAGCGAATTAAATTACCATGAGAAAGGTTAACTAGTGGTCCAGTCTTCAGAAGGGACGTCTTCAGCGTCTTCTTGAAATGCATTCACCGCCTCTTCTGGGCATGTGAATCTCTAAGTTTGTTCTTGATTTTTTATAAATAAAAAGAAGGACTAAGGTCGAGGTCCAAACTATTTGGCAGATGTGTCATCAGTCCCACATTTGAATCCTTCAAATAGGTAACCCTTCTCCTAGCGGGATTGCGAGGATTCTTTTGGCTGGGTAAGCAATGTCTTGCATACAAATCTCTAGTGACTTTCCTTTGATTTTTAAGCGACGCTGTAACATAATGTTCAGTCATTCTGAAGAAAACGCATCCATTTTTTGCCAGTACTCCGACTCTTCTTAACTTTCTTTAGCAACTCTTCAAACGGAAAGATTGGATTCTGTTGACAGCATTTTTTTGCTTTAAAACAATACTCTAAGATATAGACAGCCAATGACTCTCTTTCATTAAACTTTTCTTTATTTTTTTCGGCGCCACTCTACATGCATTCGTTTTTAGGGTTCTGTAGCCAAAGTCATATCTATCTGTCCGTCCGTAAGTCACTGTTACTTTTTTCTAGTAACTAGATGTACCTAATCTGCGAAGCAAATTAAGATTTTCTTATAAAAATAGATCCCCATACTAAGAACTGAAACTTAAAATATTTTTCCCTTAAACCCTTACGTGTGGGCTATCTATGGATAGGTCTTCAAAAATGATATTGAGGTTTCTTATATTTTTTCAAACTGAAGTGTTTGTGCCAGAGGCACTTCCAAAGTGGCATGTGTCACCCATAAAATACATTCTAAAGGAAGAGATTGGAAAAACCAAAAAAATATCGTGTAAACGTACACAGAAAATTGGTTTAAACGATTTTTAGGCAGTATTTTTTTTGTTAATGTCATAAATTGTAAATTTATTGTCATGGAGACAATCTTTTCCTCGATTAAATTCTTTGGACCATGAATACGAGAGCTACGAGACGGTGCTTCATCACCAAATTCCAGATGAAGTCTTTGGCAACTCCCTTGTTGGCTTAAGCGGTAGCGAAAATCGTAAAAAAATAATTTTGCGAAAGTTCTCCTTATCCTTATCCTAATAGCGACACAAAATTATCTAAATCCCGCCAAATTGTAAAAGAAATGGCAGTCTCGAAACTTAAAAAGAAATATGTTCCTAAAAAGAGTTCTACCTATTTTACTTACTTTATTTCATTTATTATTAGTGCCCGGTACGTTCCAGGTTTATGAATTTAAGTAAGCATCAGCCTACAAACAAACTTTTTAATTTGGCTCCGAGAGCAGTTGGCTGTTATACAATTATGCTGAAACTAGGATACTGAAGCGCTGTTTTGTTGCGGGAGTTGATATTGAGGGCAGAGTCGGATTCAAGTATTGTAGTGTCAGACCAAATTAACATCATTAGACACAATATTTTATGAAAATGAAAATTCATTTGCGGAATATGTGTGTTAAAACGTTGTTACAAAGATATATAAAAATACAACATATTCTAAAGTCCGGTCGCCGAACAGAAAGAATTTCGTACAATTACCTCTTTGCCTACTGACAGTGGTTGCACACATGTTTGTAGATTACACTTCAGTACAAGACTTCAGTGCAAGTTTATAATCTGAAATACTTATAAGAATACTTAAAATGAAAAGTATGATTATAGTGTGATATCTATGTATATGTATTTAAAATATCTTATTGCATTTTATTGTGGCACCCATAAATAAATCATACCGATGGGACAAATCTTTTGAAATCAAGCAGGTAAAAGGTTTACAACCCCTTGCGGTCGCGGTCATTGAGTTCGTGCGAGCGAGATGCATAATACTTAAGCGGGAGTGAGCGGGACAGGTAATAACAGGTTAATTTACGAAATTTTTTCTGCTCGGCGACCGGACTTTACCACATTGCGGAGTGCAAATATTTAATTAAATTTAAAGATATTAAATATTTATATACATTTTAACATTTAAATCACAGCACTTACTTATATTTTTAATATTCATATTATTCATTTATATGTTAGTAAATTTCATAATTTGTTACACATCATTTTAAAGGTAGATTAATTTTAATCCTATTTACCGTACCAACTCCACCATTTCCAATTCAAGCCAGTCAGAAAAAGAATCGGCGAAATAAACTCCTCAGTAACCATGATTTCCTTACTTTAATTAAGTTTAAATTTATTAAAAACATAATTGATTTATTTATGCTTGACAGCAAGAAAATTTTTAACACTATAATATGTTTTCTCTAATAGCAAATCAAATACCTTCTTTCGAAATCTTTGTACTGGAAGTGATTTCAGACTATCAGGAATATTAAGTTTTTGATTGCACAGCACATGTAGTTTCTTTCTATTTTTTAAATTTGTTTGAAACAAATGATGATGTTTATTTACAAAATATACATACAGCCAAAATATATGAGGAAGGTAAAGTCAAAATTTTGAGCGAGTTAAAAAGTGGTTTGCATGAATGTAACTGATTAACGCCACATATCACCCGTACCTATACACTTCTTTTGTACTCTTAAGATTTTAATTAATTTCACAGAATTTCCTCAAATGCAAAGAATTTCCATATTGCAAAACGGAAGAAATTTACCCATGATAAGCTTAGAGAGAGACTTTCAAGTGTCCCACTTCTCTTATTCTTCTTATTACATGTACAAATCTATTAATTTTATTACAAAGTGAATCAATATGTAATTTCCAATTGCAAACTTTTTCTAATTTCATTCCTATGAAGTTAGTAAAATATAAGTTATCTATAATAGTATTATTGAAAATAACATTTACTTTTTTAGTCTCTCCATAATGTTTTTGAAATTTGATTAATTTTGTTTTTGTAAGATTTAATTAAAAATTATTCTCATTTAACCAATCTGCAACATTGTTCAAAGTTTTAGTTGATTCTGTGACCAGATCATGTTTAATTTCGCACTTGATGAGAAGAGTTGTATCATCAACAAATAAGATAGAATCATGAGTGATCACTTATGCAAATTAAAAAAGTATTGGTCCTAAAATTCGTAATCTAATTAATTTCGAAATGATAAATACATACATAAATTTTAATAACATCCTACTTGTAGATTTTTAAGTCATACGTAATAATGCCTATTTTTTACTTGTAACTTATTGATGATCGCGTACATACATACAGAATAAACATACAGTCGACTTTAGAACCTCCTCCTTTTTGGAGTAAGTAGGTTAAAAACGAAAGCTACAACCGGATTTTAATTTAATTTGACGGCCTCAAAAGTTAGCCGGTATACCTATTGTATTGTTAAGGGAATTGAGATTGAGCGCAGTGCTTTAATATTCACTACAGTGTAGGCAACTGCCTAAAGGCCTGCATTGGCATGAGGACCTATTCGCTAAAAAAATAATGTTACTTAAATCAGGTCCTTTGACGCTCATGCGGTAGGATCAAGCAGCAGTAGAGTAACGCCATTTAGAACTATAGAAATAAATAAGAACGGTTCAAACAAAGTTATATAGTTTATTAGACTGTACTACTTCAATCCACTAGGATGACTACAATTTAACAAATATTTTAGGCGTAAAGTTTTCCATAAAAATTGCAATATTGTGAAAAATGCTTACCTATATAAGTATACTAGCTGACCCAGTAAACTTCGTATCGCTTGACATTAATGCTTCGACAGTAGCGCAGTCTGTCGGATCCGATGCTAAATGTTCCACAATCAACAACTTCTTATTGTTAAAAAAATATCTAAACCATTCTCGAATTTCCTTGAACACACACAAAAAGTTTTATCAACATCGGTCCAGTCGTCTATAAGGAGTTCAGTGACAAACACACGAACACAAGAATTATATATATAAAGATAGTTATAAGACTATGTTTCTGCTTGTCCGTTTGCTAGGGATATTCTTCAAATGGCTAGTTTGGCAACTTGACAGGACTTAACAACTAAAAGTTTTAAGTAATGATTTTTCATAACATAAAAAGACAAACAAGGTGACAATTTTTCTAATATTAAGAAATATGCGTCAAAAAAATAATGTTGTGGGTGGTCTGGTTGCATCTCCGACTACTTAGGATACGGGCGTAAGGATACTTTTTTTCATTAAATTTGTTGTAAAAATTGGCACTTAATTTGGAAGTTTCGAATCATTTCCTCTGATCTCTAACGGCCAATGTTAATAATGTTTCTCTAAAGATGGATTTCCAGCAATCTAGATAGCTGCGTATCCGCCGGCCTATCCTATACCTAATTGCCATACTTATCCTGTCCACAGATATGTTATTGGCAAGCGATAACATAAAAATAGATCAAAATATCAATCCTGGACAACAAGTTTTGGATTAGGATTGATTATTAATATTGGCCGTTAGTGTTTCTTGTGAAGTTTTAAGCTGCTATCGGTAACTAAACAATATCTCTCATATATAAAAAAAATACTTACATTTTTTGTATAGAAAATTAGGTGCCGTCGAAAGTTGAACGGACGTATAAACCTAACCCAGCTGCACATATTTAGCACTTTACAATTTAGCTATATACAAGATAATAAAAAAATATCACCTTAGCTATATTAAACAAGATAATAAAACTATAGAAGGTAGGTACTATTCGCATAAATGTACAGTGAGATTATCAACCTGGCAACGCTCAGTAATTAAATCACAGTATTTTTTTTGCTACATAATTGGTTGAGTTCGATAACTTACAATTTTTACGCAACGGAACCGTATGAAATAACTATGTATGTAAAGACAAAAAGCTGACTTGGAAACTAGGCCTGAATTCATCCCACTCAGTTCCAAGTTCCAACTCCTACAACAATACAGCGCTTGATTACTCCAGTTTCAGCACAATGAACGTAATTATTGCATTACGTGTAACTTTTAAAAGTGTAGCAAATTAAATAAAAGTCTCCCGTCAGATTGTTGCTATTAGCTAATTAATGAAAAATAAATTTGGTTACTTTATTCACACTGCAATCATAAATTAGTTACTTAAGATTTGAAATTGAGAAACAGAGTGGTGAGAATTTGCAAATGTAACTTTCTGTAGGTACCGTCAAAATACATAACTGCCAGAAATCAAGGATTTCGTGACTATGAAGTACCTACATGTACTCGTATGTATGTTTGTAAAATTAGTACAATTTTAAGTGAATTGGTAGGTATACTTAATTTCTTTTCTAAATCTTGTTCTCTATCTATGTCAGTAAAGTTAGTATAAAAGTACCTATTCTTATTTTACTTAAAAAGATCCGGGAAATAAAATTAATTTTACTAACATAGAGAACTAGATTTAGAGAAGAAATTAAGTATTCCCAATTTTACTAACATCCTTGCCCTTGCCTAGACGTGTAAAGCAAAGCGCGAAGACAATACCTAACTACCTCTTCGATATTTTGAATCCTTACAACTTAAAAATAATTCATGATATGATTTAGTAAACTGACTAAAAATATAAAATTTCAATTGTATAGCTCGTATACTTTAGCCGTCTTATTAATAAACATAGACTAAAGTAAGAGTAAAGTTAAATTGAATCCTTATGTGAATGTGGCGTAGACAAAGGAACTGTTGAACATATATTCTTCAACTGTCCTAAACATAACATATCCTTACATGAAATCCTTCCACAAGTTATCCTGCGCCCTACTAACTTAACGTGTCTTTTGTCTGATATTATGTATCATTCGTTTATTAAAGTCCTCAGCAAATACCTAAGTAATTACAATATAAAAATCTAGCCATTGGCAAGTCCTTAAGTGATTGCATATTTCTAACACTGAGTATATTTACTGTAGTAATGTGAGTTTCTGCATGTACTAAATATGTAATCTGTTGGTGTATGTGTTTTGGGTTTTACTCAGCTTTGAATCCGTAAAGCAAAGAAGCTCTCCTGTCCCCTTTTACCACAAGGCATTGGCGGAATTATTGTGCCTGACGCAATAAAGACTATCTATAAAAGAAAGAATAAAAAAGTTAAATTGAAGATGCTATAGTCTGCATCACAATGAAATAAAGACTTTAGGCCATGTTTAATAATGAGATGGTAGCTAATATTAATATCTAAAAACCTACGATTTTTGGCTTTTCTTGGCCGTTTCGTTACTGCAAAAGCTATTGTATAAAAAACAATGACTGCCTTACTTTTTACACCTAATGCCCATGTGACGGTAGCAAAACGGCCAAGACGATTAAGGTGCAAAGTTAATATATTTGATATTTTTCATCGTCGGCACTTGGTAAAACTTCCAAATATTCATATTTTTAAAGAAAGAACAAGTAACAGTACAAGTGTTTCTTTCTTTTAAAAAAGTGTAAAGTTAAGTTAGGAGTACAGTTAGAGAGCGTAGATTTACAAACTGACTCTATGATATGACATTAATTAACTTTTAAATGATATGGACTCGTCTTGACAACATTTTACATAAAAAAATTGGTGGGATCGTTTATTTTATAAATGATCCTAAAACTCACTATTTGTATCTTATGTTTCTTTAACTGATAAGACACTAAAAGGTTCTCGTGATGGTTAGTCATAGCGTGGTTCACAGATACGATAAATGTTGTAGTTGCATCGCTGTCTGTGGCCATGGTGTTAGACTAATTATGCAAGGCTACCGGCTACCTTACCCTCGCCACAGTCTTAATACTAACAGTCGGCCGACTCATGTACTTGCACAGAGCAACGCTGGGGGGAACACAGGGATCTAGAAGGGTTTGCACTCGTTATTTGTTAAAAATTATGTTGTAGTGTATTTTATTATAATATAATACTTGCTGTCTTGTAAATTTATAATGGTTTACAGGATGTGTTCCGTTTTTATTCGTAAATAAGCCATCCGGCTTGCTGACGTTTCGTCCACAAAATTTTCATCCACAATGGATGAAACGACACCTTTTTATTTTATTATTTTTCCACTGTCGATTCGTGAACCATTACTTTTTTTTTATACTGTCAGATAGAAACCTTTAATAAAATAAAGCGATCCATTTAGGTATATGTTTTAAACTTTTATATATAAATTGATACATCAAAATCAACTTTTTACACGTATGATGAAGCTTAGCAAATAATAGTAATAAGTATAAAGTTAAAGTAGGTAAAACAAATCCAAATATTTTATGGATAGCATGGTGAAAATTATTTCACTCCGATGTGCAGTACGAAGCAAAAAAAGCTTTATAATGGATTCATAAATATATCTCATACTGCGAATTATACATTATGAATGTTTTTAGTTTGAATTGATTATATCTGTGATTAAAAATAGTAAGTAGGTAATGCCAAATCAATGTAGCTGTTCTCACATATATATTTTTTTTTTGTTACTACATTGTTCATTAGCATAAAACTTTTTCATCTGACTGTACTAAACAACTTCAATAATTTGATAGTGGACGAATCGTCGGTGAAAAAAATAATAAAATAAAAGGTATCGTTTCGTCAACTGTGGATGAAAATTTTGTGGACGAAACTTCAGCAAGACCATCATCGGTGTGCAGACAGAAGCTAGGCGCTTGCCTCTAGGTTTGAGAACGTAGGGAGAGCTATCTGCACACGTGGATAGGTTGGGGACTGAAAGTGGTTACGCGAAGGAAACTAGACCCCCTAACCCTAACAGCCCTAAGACGGTCCCTATCCTGACCATAAAATGAATATATACATATATAAATAGATGCGGGATGTCTAGGGCCTGAGACCTACTGGCTCTAAACGGAAGGTTGGTAGGAAATAGGTGTGAGGTACGATAATCACCACCTACCACATCAGACTCTCTGTGGTAGTACCGATATAATAGGTAGACTAGGAAGCCGTCTTATGTCGTGGTGATGGATAGTCAGAGGGGCAGGGACAATAAGGTGATGAATGAGAACTCCACGGACAGTTGAGCTCTGCCCGACCATGCGGGGACATGCTCTTTTATTACCTCGGTACCATACATGAAACACAGTATACATTTTTCTCTGTCTAGTTGATGACATACTTGCAATGAACATATTATTGTGCAACTAGGTTGCTGATAGGTAATGTTGGCCGGATGTCGCGCTGGTTATGAAATACTAGGGTTCCGTAAAGACGAAGCCCTCGATTATGTTCGCATGAACAATCGGTTTCATTATTAACTTCACATTTTTTGTTTGCCATTTTAAAATAAAACTTTTAGATGAAATGTTTAAAATGTTATTATTTGACAACCCTGACCCTTGACTGACTTGCCGTGAGTAGGTATATAAAATGTCGGCATGAATTCAAGAACAAAGGAGTTGGACTACTGGTAGGTAGAATTCTTAATAATGTGCCCTCGCCCTCCAGACACATTCAATGTGGCTGCACGGCAGGTGAGACGGAGGATCCGTACCCGAGTTTATGTTTTGTTAAATTAGTCTTAACTCTTAACAACCCCTGAAGTCAAAAAAAAAACATTGAATAACCTTATTATAAACAAAATTCAGAACAATTTGTAGTTGTGGGGCGGTGAAATCGGTATCGCAATCAGGGTGTTCTAAGAGCTAGCGGTGAGCCTGTTAAACTGAGCGTTCAACGAGGGGTATAACCAAAATACTAATATTGTTTTGATCATTCGTCGATATTTTATTCTTAATCTCAGTTTTTGCGCTAACGCTTTTAGCATTTCTTTTAGAAAAAAAATCGCTTAGGTACTATTTTAATTATACTTGGAAGTTTAATTGAATTTATTATTATTACATTTTTTATAGCATTTTTGCATTTATAATTTTTTTTCAAATAAAAACTTTGTCTCTAATTGAAACTAGACCGCCATCATTGAGCCTCAGTTCCAACTCCAACTCCACCAACAATACAGCGCTTAATTACCCCAGTTCCAGCACAATGGACAATTATTGCATCTCCTGTAACTACCGACAGAGACAAATTAAATTTTAATCCGCCTATATGCTTATTTTAATAAAAGTGCCTGTTTGCACTTTTTACTTATTAACTATATCATTACATAGTATGCAACAAAGTCACTTCCTTTGTCCCTATGCTCTTTGTATGCTTAAACATTTAAAACTACGCAACTGACTTTAACGCGGTTTTTTTAATAGATAAGTAAAGCGATTGAAGAGGAAGGTTTATATGTATATTTCATAACCGTGCGAAGGCGGGGCGGGCCGCTAGTCTATAACAATATTTAAACTTACTTGTAACAAAACTGTAAGAGGTTGAATTCTGTACATTGAATATATTTAAGAAAGAATTGTATGCGATTTAAAAAGGAACAGCTGAACACATTTTTAGTATTTTTTAGAGTTTTGTCTGTCTGTCTGTCACAATCATGATTGCGAAACACGGTATATCTACAAAACTGTCATAACGAATTTTTGTCTTGTAGGTACTTTATGTCCCCCGAAGAAGAACAGGAAACTTGAATTTGCTTACTAACTTTCTCCCCGTGTGGGCTCCTCTGCAGAATATATCATCTGCCTTCCTGCCAGGCAGCTCGTAAAAGGTGAGCATATGCTTACCGTCACTAACACTATGACATCTGACTAAGTGGTAGAGTTTCGCAGCGACACGTCTGGATCGGAGGATAAGATAGCCGGTAAACTTACTGTTGCACGAAGCGTAACATCCCGACATCAGGTTGGCAACGCACCATTACCATCTTTGTAAGTAAGTTATAGTCATAAGTTAAAAAAATGTTTAAATTCACATCCCAACAAGTTCCAGTAGATATAAATATATTTACGCTCATATCCCTGAAGGGGTAGGCAGAGGCACAAACAGGGCACCCACGACTAGCCGAAGATACAAGGTCCCACAATGTGATGGGTGGCAAGCCTATCGCCAACCGGGCACATATCCAATCCCGAGCAACTTTTTTTATTAGAAAATTAGAAATACTACATTTTCTTTTTGTTGCCCGACCCGGGACCTCATGAAGTCAAGTCCAACACTTGGATCACTAGATCACAGATGTTGGGAAGATGTACTAAAAACTTTCTGAAAAAATGTATCCCCATTTCGCGTGGTCATCGCAACACGCCTGAACGGATAGAACAATTAATCTTATTCCTTTTTTATTGTGTCAGTAATTGTCAGAAGGTTCTTATGAAAAGAAAAACCATGAAAACTGCCGGAAAACAAATAAATTGGAAAAACAAACTTGTTATGCCAAACAAATTGTAAGTAGTCAAGCGACAATAAGCCAAGTACAAGTATACAAGTACAATATAGACTTTATAGTATAGACAGATGTATGATATATAGAGTTTTGGCGCCATCATGATTGAAGGTAGTTGTATTTTTTTCATTATTACTGAATTTCGTGTTTACTTACATTGAGTGAAGTTGGTTAATTTAGGTGGGATTAGATTAATTTTGTTCAGCGAAAACGCACAAATGAAATAATCATGTAGAAATTAGTGTATCGTCTATTTCCTTGCTGCCGTCAAATCTCACTAGATGAGCTTGAGTAACGAAGCCATCGCTTTGCTCAAGGCCCTGACCTGACATGACTTTGTACATAGTGACTAATGACTGTATAAGAATTAACAAACTTGAGATCAATGGCAAAGTAGTATTATAAAAGTAGAAGAAGAAGTATAAATATAATAAATAATAGTTTCAAAAAACTATAAAACACGCTTTTTATAGAAAACCGAACTAAAAAAATAGAAAATAAATTTGAATGAATTTAAATTGAGAAAATAGTGTTAAAAATTTGAATGAATATAAATTAATAATAGTGTGAATAAAAAAAACATTTTATTTAAAAAAAAACGTGGAGTGCATGGTGTCAATAGTTATAAATAGTTTATATGACAGATATGAGTAGAGTGATTATCATTTCGATAATATCTTAAAAAGCACCCCACGCTTTTTTTAAAATAAAATATTTTTTTTTATTCGCACTATTATTAATTTATATTCATTGAAATTTTTAACACTATTTTCTTAATTTAAATTAATTAAAATTTATTTTCTATTTTTTAGTTCGGTTTTCTATAAAAAGCGTGTTTTTTAGTTTTTTGAAACTATTATTTATTTTCTACTTTTTAGTCTGGATTATTTATAGGAGCTTGTTTTTTTAATTTTAAACAATAGCACGACTCATGATGCGAAGCATCAGAGAGTGCTTTACGATCGAAAATTTTTTTTGCCTTATTTTGGCAACTATTTTTAGTATTATAGCCTTGTTGGTTAAATGAATCAAGATATTTTGCGTACTATTATCGAGATAATTTAACGGAGATTAATTCTATACTTCCTAAAATTAATTTAGTGCAATAGAAACGGAAAAAAATATAGTTGCAAACAACTAAACAATTTTTCTGTTTTAATTCGTTTGGCAAATATAGTGCCGTTTCGGTATGTACAATCCATTTGGATATTTGATGCTGATAGCAAGATTACCTACTTATATTCTTTATATATCTCATACACGTTTTCGGTTACTGAGCACCAATTGTCTACTCCCTTACATAAATATAAGCAACGGACGAACGTAGACACGCGTTTTTTTCTATTTTGTTTTAATTCAAATTTATTAAAATTTATTTTCTATTTTTTAGTTTGGTTTTTTATAAAAAAAGTAGTTTTAGTTTTTTTAAAACTATTATTTATTTTTTACTTTTTACTTTGGTTTCTTTATTTGAAGCGTGATTTTTTAATTTTTATAAACTATTATTGGTTTTGTAGAATTAAAATTCTTTTTAGTATACAAAAATTTGTCAGTGTTAGAGAAAACGGCTAAAGATAATTGTTGGAAATAAAAATTAACATCGAATCCTGCCTTATCGACTGTAGAGAAAAATTATAAAAAATTTTAATTCATTTTCTTACCTTATCGATTATAGATGAAAATTATATAAATTAACAAAAATCATATTTTGCAAATTGAAAAATGGAATAATTTTATCAAATTAGT
>NJDD01000603.1:55724-67532 GCA_002245505.1 Calephelis nemesis
CAAACAAAAATGGAATAATTTTATCAAATTAGTGTATTGTCATCGGTCCTCAATAAATCTACAAAGTTTGAACGAAATCTGGCTGTTTAAAGTGGGTCAAAATCGCACCCAAAGAAGTCGGTTACAAACATACAGGTGAAGCTAATAAAAAGCGTGTAAAAATCTTGTGTTACGATGTATATTGCCACTAAGCTACAAAACTACTGAACCGATTTCAATAAAGTTTCATATGTATTACAATCTACCCGTATTTTAGTCTAACTTAGGTACTAAAAAAGGATGGTTATCATCTCAATTATTCATAATAAGCACCCTACGCATTTTGTACAATATGAATTTATCAATTGAGTACTCCAGTACTCCAGTACTTTCAATTTAGCTTATTCTTTTTATTGGAAGGGTTTTATTTCCTCAGTTGCGATTAGAGAAATAAAATATGGCTTGACGAAGTTCTCCGGTTCTGCTAGTATAAGTATAAAAATAAATTACTATTTCCCTTGGTCAAGGCATCACGCGTGAAAAGCTGGATTATTAATTAAAACTTCTCTGATTATTTTTTGTCTGGAGGAGGTTCACAAGAACTATAACAGAAGGTCCACATTTGTAAGTTAAGCGAAACATTAAAAAAAATAAGAATTCGATATTTACTTACGAAACATTTGTCGAGTCAGGTAGTATAAAATAAAAAAAATAAATTCATATAACTGCAGATAAAAAGTTCAAGGTGACATCTTTTAAAATAAACAAAAAAAAAAATTTATACATAAAAATAAAGTATCTTCACGCCCAAGTCTCAAAGAAGTAGGCAGAGGCACAATCTGCCCTGGTTGTGCCTCTGCCCGCGACTAGTCGAAGACAATAAGTCCCACAATATGAAATGGCAAGCCTATCGCCAACCGGGCACATATCTAATCCTAGGCAACGTTATTTGTATCAGAAAACTGTAAATACATATTTTCAATTATTCTTTTTGCTCCAACCGGGGATCGAACTCGAGACTTAAAGAAGTCAAGTCCAATGTCAGATTGCAAGACTGCGGAGGCGATTACAAAGGAGATACACAGAAATAATAAAAAATAAAAAAAAGTATCTTCACGCCCATGTCCCCGAAGAGATAGGCAGAGGTACAACCAAGGCACCCACGACTAGCCGACATATCCAATGCCGAGCAACGTTTTTTTTTTTATTAGAAAATTGGAAAAACCCAATCTTCTTTTTGTTGCCCGACCCGGGATACGAACCCGGGACCTCATGCAGTCAAGTCCAACAACTGAACCGCTACACCACAGCGGTGACACATAGATAACCAATTAATTAATAGTAAATCACCTATGCAGTTTGCAGAATACGTATTTCCAGTGTAGGCGAACTGAGTATGACCTAGGTCACCTGCGCAATCATATGGCATTTACAAATTGGGTCAGCTTGCAATAAACATCAAGATATTTCCTTTCCTACCTGACTGATTATGTTAAAACACAGTTAAAACTTAATGGTACTGGGCATCGAACTCATATTATAGAAGTTAAACTCTTATGCCCGGTTCTTATAGTCAAGAAACGAGTCGTTTGGATTATGTTAGTATTTTGTACGATTTTTAATATCGATAACAACGGTTGCTCGTTTTCGACAGTTAACTCTGAAATTTTTTGGAAAATATGAGCAATGCTCCGTTAGTTTTGAGTGAACTACGAATAATCAAACTTACGGATTACGTTTCGTCGATTATAGGAACCGGGCATTAGACAGTGATTAGACCGCTTTTGTACTATCGGGTTAAAGTAGTCTATGACTCGGATCTGAAACTACCTGTATGCCTAATTTCGTAGTAATTGTTTCAGGTAACACATCATGCATTAACAAACAAATGTGTCAAAATTCTTCCAATTCCTAAATTACAAAAACATATTTTTTTGTATTTTTTCTATTCTATTCTATTTTTAATGAGCGGCTTCCAGTCGCCTCTTAGCAACCGACTTCGCCAATTTCAATTGTGAACTTTTATTGTAATTTTTAAAATAATGCATGTCATGTTTTCATGTTTTCGAATAGGTAAATAGTTTTAAAAAAAATGACAGTTTTCAGCTCTAAATTCTAAAATCAAATTTTACTGTATTTTCTTAACAATTTTACTGTCATTTTTATTCCTATCTAAATACCTAATGTATTTTTTTATTATATTAGAATGTTTGTCAAAACTTATAGTAAATGAATAATGTGCAGTGATTAAATTTATACTGTTATTTATTTAAGTATTTCTATGTCGCCTAACACCAAAAACCACAATCATATAGTATATAATTTGCTTACTGTAGGGTTAGATAAATTTGCATAATTTGTGTAGACATGTTTAATACTATCTAATGTTTATTAATATCTAAATATGTTAAAGAAAGTCGTGTTAGTTACACTATTTATAATATAAGAACGACTGAATCAATTTGGCTGAAAATTGGTTGGGAGGTAGCTTAGAACCAGGAGACGGACATAAGACTTATACTATGCTGTTGTGAGTTTTTTTAGTTTTTTTGTTTTTTTAAGTTTAATTTTACCATGTAAAATGAACGGGTGGTGGAACGAAGTTCGCAGCAGCAGCTACTTAACAATTCAAAATATGTTGTAAATTAAATAGAAGCATTATAAGTAAAATTAAGTAGAGAGTTGAAAATAACCTTTAAATATGTCAATGAGTACAATCAAAAATATTTGCATTTAATTTTTTTCATTTGGATGGAAGCACTCAAACAAAAATCAGTACCTGAGTTTCTATTCAAGTATTAATGTAGAATATAAAAAAAATCAAAACTTATTTAGTACTTCAGGTCAGTAATTATTTCGTTCAGACAAAAATTCATAATAATAATTTTGACTTCAAAAGCGCACTGGTGGGTATCTAAGTTTTACATTTATTTAAACTTACGAATAGGTATTTACAATGTCTCAATTTTACAGTATTTATATATAATGTACCTACAGATTTAAGAAATTATTGTTTTATGGTAATTAAATAAAATTAAGTAATAGTAATATTTTATTGAAGTTAAAAATATTTAAAAACAAAATGGCTTTAGATGAATTTTATAAATTAAGAAAGAGGATACGAAATCGCCCAAATTCTGCATATATTTTTGACATGTTTTAGCCAAATAGCGTGAAAAACCTAACATAACTTAATTGATGGACTTAAACATATCTCTACCTTTTATGTTATAAATAGAAACTCAGCGAAAAGGTTACGGGAAATCATTACTTACCGAAACACCGCAAAAATTTAAACAGATTATAATTACATCACTAAACTGTAGTTTTTTTCATTTGTTTTATTTTAAGTCACAGCAAATTGGTATTATTTTAATTTTTCACAATTTATCAGTAATCTCCATAGCACAAGTGTCCTTTCTTGCAGATCACACCCCGGACGATCGTATTTTGCGCGAGGACAATGTAGCCTATAGAGTCGCTATAGCAATAAAAATCAGACTTGATCATCTATCCTCGTAAAATTATAAATTCAAAAATTTAAAGAGATATTTTTAAAATTAAACGATTTCTTGATACCTGACTAATGTTTGTTCTCAATAATAATTATTTATTTTGTAACTGTTAATAAAAGTTTCAAAAATTCTGCTTGATTGCTTGTTATATGCATATACATGCTTATATGCTTCTTATATTGTATTCATCAATTATCACATGAACTTCCTTCATAACCAAATGTGTGTCGTTATTTTTGGACAACGACTTGTTATTTTTATTTTTTGAATGTTATGTGAAGCCAAAGAGAAAAAAAGTTTCGTTGGCTATACGAAATGTACGGATCCTATAAATACTAACTATGAAATTTTAATAAAATGTAATACATTGTTTGATATCAATTTAAATATTTCTTTCGTTTGAAAACTATATAATTAACTAGAACAAGCATACAATACATGTATTGAAAACAAAGAAAATGGTACCTTACGGTGCACAACGCTGTTATTGAAAATAAACAAACCAAATATTATTGAAAGTATGATTTAACAGATTTTTACACAAAAGAAAATCCTATAAATGTTTGTTACACATGGTTAGCAATTAAGTAGGTACAAATAACTAATTATTATTAATAAGATTTAATACAAAAAATAACTTTTATTTCAATGACAATTTAATGCTAAGTAAAAAACAGTACGTGCAACTCCATTCGTTTTCTATTCCATACCCAGCATCCCTCCATCTCACCTCAAAAGCAGCACCGCGCATGCGCGGAACACTCTAAAATCGACACCATTCTGCCATTTTCCAATCCCCTTGCACTGGCTCTGTCAGAATCATATGGTTGGTATTAATTTTTAATTTCTAGTAAACTGATTTTACTACATACCTACGTCATTTTCACGGCTACGAACTATGAAAGTATAACTTTTTTAAACGAGTTAATAGATAAGCCTGGTGGTGGCTTTAACATGATTAGTGAGTTTCCGCATTCCGATCCGCTCTTCTCTCAGTCGATTCTGTGATTAATTATCTATGTGAATTAAATATTTCCTATTTCTATAACTATTCTTGCCATAGAATGTTCTTATGATGTAAAATATGTCTTCTATTGCTTCGAACATTTGTTACTTCGTGTAACGTGTTTTATTTTTTACTTAACTACCCTGGCTTGACAATTGTTTTTTTTCTAGTAATAAATATAGCTAATGTTCGTCAAGGAAAGGTAGAATTGTAATAGTAAAATAATTATGCAAATCGGTCTAGTAGTTTGAAACCATATTAAATGCAAACAGTTTTATTGTCTTGGAGCAAAGCTAAAGCACAAGGTATCTTTCTCGGATCGTTTTTTAACTTCGGTTTAGATAACAACAGATAACTAGGTTTTTTATGACATTACTAAAGTCAAATTACTAAAAATATAAAGTTTCAAATATATAAATCTTAAACTTGAGATACTTAGATTTAAAAAAAAAACTTTTGGTTCCTTCACTTTTTCATTGATAATTATAAAAGTTAATAAAGTAGGTACATAGATTCTTCCTGAAATTTGAAATTTAACATTAGATACACACAAACAAAACCTTTATAAAACATGAATCCTTTTTCCAATCAAGCCTTAAACTAGGGGATGAGTATTTTTATGAAACTTCCTCTACATATACTAATATAATACAGAGGGAAAATTTGATTTTTTGTTTGTTTGTTTGAAATGAATAGGCTCCGAAACTACTGGATCGATTTCAAAAATTCTTTCACCTTTAGAATGCTACATTATCCCTGAGTAACATAGGCTTTGTTTCATCAAAATCGATGTAGTATAAACGAAGTTAAGCAGGCGAAGCTGCGTGAAACTGCTAGATGTTTTATAAACATCAAAACTTGAATTTGGATAACATCGATAAACAAAATTAAATAAAAATAATGTCTGCAAAAAATGTATTAAGCATGTGCTGGTATTAATAAACAAAGACTAAGTAACGTTAGGTTATATTATAGTCTGTAGGTATCGCAGTTTAATGAAGTCTGTAATACCAGGTTGAACTTTGTACTTTAGTCTTTAGACATTAATAAGACGGATGAAGTTTCAACTGCATAGCTTTGTTATTTTAAATTTTCTATTGATATTTGATAATATAAGCGCAGTAAAGCTGCAAAAAAAATCTTTTTTTGAAAGACAATGATTACCTATGAGATGTTCAAACATAAATTTTGTCAATGTTATTTTATCAACTTTATTATTAATCATAACCTAAAAACCAGTAAGATCATTCATAAATTTATTTGGGAACAATAAATAGGTAGGTACCTACCTTCCCAAAGAGGAACCATCAAAAGCTGTTCTATTTTGTCCGAGTGATCGTGTAATAAAAATACGGAAAATAATTATCGAATTGAAAATCAGCGGCTTCATCACTGAATTTTACCAAAATACGTAGGGTATTTCCTGAAGTCATAGAAAACTGAAATTTGGTACATGTAAATGAAATACAGCACGTATTTCAAAAAAAAACATTTGCATTCAGGGAGTGCCGGCAGAAGTGAAAATTTGAATGTTAACGTTGTGCATTTTTGATATTTTGGAATGGTTAGAGGATAATTTTGCACAAATTGCTTCAATTATCAGTATAAAAGTACCTATCATTTATGTGGTAGAATACAATATTCGTTTATTGTCTATCGTACACAAACATGACAACACGAACATTCGCGCAAGCGCCCTTTGCCGAAACGAAACAACAGGCGCAGGCGTACATTTACGCCGCGCCGCGCGCCGCCGTAGAAATACAGGGTGATACTGCCTCTCCTAAGGCGCCACGCGCCGGCTGTTTACTCTTCATCCGTCTTACGAATTTTCGATCAGGTTACGTGTCCTGACGCGAGTTTAGAAATTTTTACCCATTCCAAAGGAGGTATCGCACCATATTAACTGTTAATGGTATTTCAAGCCCTGCCCACGACTAGCCAAAGGATAAATAAAGAAGTGCATTAAGTAAACGTAAAATTCGCTTTTGTGGTCTAGCGGTACAGTGATGCACTTGATGTTATAAGGTTCTGAGTTCAATCAACGGGTCGGGCAACAAAAAGAAAATGTATGTTATAAAATTACATTATATTATTTTCTAACAAAAAATGGTTGCCTGTAAAGTCGGTTTTAAGGGCGAAGATTTTACGTGACAACGTCTTTTTCTCGGTATAATATTTATTGATATGAATATTATTAAAGAGTGGGAGAGAGACGCAAGGCATTCGCCGCTCCGGCGGGCCTCTCTCTCGTTCGGTGACTCATCGTAACGTTACCGGGCGTTACACATTTTCATGAGTGACTCCGAGCTGCAACCTAATTTAAGACGTTGTCACGTCAAAAACAACGTAATGCAATCCCTGGTTACAATGGTCTTGCCATTCGTTACAACCTGGAACTAACAGTCGCGCTCAGATACATGAATTTATAATTAATATATCTGATAAATCATAATTTAATATAAAATAATAAAAAAATCTACTTAATGACTGATTCAAAAGATAGTTAACGTCTCTGAGTGAGGCATTTAATGTCTTCTTAGTGTAATATCAACCAACTTCTTTAAAAAGGGGCGTGAAGATACTTTAATAAGTAAATGTTGGTAAAAGAAAACCGCAGAAATCTGCGGCATTTCATTGAGTAAACAAGACGGAGTTCGTAATGAAAATATACGCGTCGTCTACAGCCATTACAATGTAGTATATGGATGTAGTTTCCTAAGGCCTGGCTAACCTACCCTCCACAGCCAAAACATGACTGAGACAAAACTACTCATGGCGATAGGAATAGATTACCTAAGTTACGAATACGGTATTACGGATAAGATTATGAATTATATATCATCTTTTCGTAAGAGATTGGGACCATTACTGAAAAATACACAAAAAAATCATTATAAAACAGTTGACACCTGTATTTTAAAGTAGAAACATATTAAGTTTTTAAATAAAAAAGTCCTCACAAAAATATAATAATTTAACCGACCAGTTAAGCTTGTCTACTGCTATCTCTCATTCATTAAATTCATCAGCTCTCACTTAAGAAGCTTAAAAATATATTATTCGCATTTTCATTCTTTACTGCATTGGCTGTCGAAATGTTTAACGCCTTAAAATCATCACATTAAAAATCGATTCATACAAGAAAACGAGCTCGTATAAAAGTGTCTCAAAGCTTTCAACGGAGCAAATTCAAAGGAAAAATATTGCCGGCATCAATTTCAATCCAAACACTAATAAATTGGCATCTCTCAACACGCACACAGCTAGACAGTTTATTAATAGCGAACATATTTTGTAAATCTCGACTTAGGAATCAACCCTCGCTGGCTGAATTCAGTGTCGTGTTTGTCGCGGCGAGCGGCGCTTGAAAAAAAAACTGTCAGTGTCAAAATGAGTTATGCGTATGACGGTTTTAGTTTCGAAATTCAAAAAGAAAAGTGTTGTGAGGGGGTGAAAAGGGAAAAGTTCGAGAACATAGAGGAAAAGGAAGATCATATTCAGCATGTCTTAGGCCCAAGCAAGCGGTGTTTGGCTTGGGCCTGCAAAGCCTGTAAGCGGAAAACTGCAGCTGTAGATAGAAGAAAAGCGGCAACGTTACGAGAACGGCGTAGATTAAGAAAAGTAAGTAGTGTTTTTCCTTTATTTAAAACTTTTTACTAAACTATTTCCATTTTACTTTTTTCAGGCGGAAAGTCCAAAATTATGTGCGAAGCAATAAAAACAAATTATTAGCTCTATTTTCAATGTTAAAAATCGTTATTTGAAGAAAGTCTGCATCGTTTACAGACATATCAATGAAAAGCACATATCTTAAAACACGAAACGCATGTAGGTATATGTAAAATAATGTACTAAGCCACTTTTTTAGCCACTAAATAAAGGTAAGTTGGGTTTGTCAGATAAAGCATGAGAGTAGGATACATAATACATACGGTGGAAATGAGAGCGCTACGGAAAATCTGTGGTGGCAAGGTGCGCTCGCTAATCGCATCCGTATCTGTGAGATCTGAGAAAGAGTGCTTTTGTAAGAAATTGTTGTTGTTAAATTGAGAAAGGACATTCCGCTGATTCGATCGTGTGGAAAGAATGACAGGTGAAAAATTGACAAAGCAGATATACAATGCGAATGTGGATGGATGTAGGTACCCGGGGAGATCTAGGTTTACATTCCACAATCAAATCGCTCGTTTATTATCCGACGATGGTGTCGGTGATCGAGTCTCCGAAACCAGCGTGTTTCTTTGAAAAGGGTAATGAATGTGGAGAAAACCTGGCAGGTCTACTAGGACTAAGACTTGCCACTCAATATTCTCTGCCCACCTCGTAACTGGCTTGACGTGAAGATATACAAGTATTTCCCACAAAATAGCAATTTGGAAGGTATTTGAATATTTAAAATTTTAGTTAAACTCAGACTAGGTACCTACTTAGATTGGTACCACCGCCTTACCTATTCCTGCCGTCATAACGTCACGATGTTAGTGACGGTAAGCTTATGACCGCCTTTTACGAGTTGCATGGCAAGAAGGCAGATGGTCTATTCTGCAAATGAGCCCAATGCAATAACTCTTTATTGTGCACCAAATACAGGGAAATTACAAATAGATAAAAATAACTTAAAGAAAGAAGATACACAAATACAAAATCATAAAATACCACTTTGCTATCCTACAAGAAAAAAAGTTTGGTCTTCTTTCATCTGATAAGACAGTGAATAAGCACACGGCTCTCCTGATGGTAACAGGCAGCAGTGGTTTATAGACATGATGTTGTAGATACGTCTCTATTCAATGGCCGGATGTTAGTCAATTTTATGTCTTCCCCATATTGGTTCGGGTCCGCTGAGTAGATAAGACCATCAGCCTCTCTACCAGGTATCTCGTGAAAGCACTGGTTTAAATATAGGTCATCTGCACTAACATTGGTGGTAGTAACTAGAACGCAGCACCAAGTCGAGGTACGGTCTCCCGGGAGACAGCCCTTGTTGCTGGCGTTGTATGGAACAATCCATCTAAATAATGATGTCTCGGGCTGAGCATTCTGCTCGGTCCACAAACCCGATGAAGTTGTTCAAACCGCGAGGTTGGCAACACATTAGTCTTTAAAAAAACATTGGTGTGCAACTTCTAAGGATAATTTCATTCTTTCTTCTTCTCTATAATGACTCTGATGTTCCGTAAGTAACATAAATCAAGAAGTCATGTTAAACATTAGATCATTTATTTTCGAATGAGCCATACTTACCTTTACTGTGCTCTACGCTTTTACTGTAAAAAAATGAAGGTAGGCAGAATGTAAGTAAAAAGATGAACCTGTAACATATGTCTACGGGATACGACCGTTTCTTACTATCAGGAGACCCGTGTGTTTGTTCGTTGACATCTCTCATAAAAAAAGTTTACCGGTTACCCTGCCAGCTTAATCGGAAAATAAAACCGAATTATGTCCATATTTCCTCAGTTCATGGACGTCTTCAATTAATCCCACCTAGTTTAAATTATATTTCGTCTAAAAGAGGTACATCAATATACCATCATTAATCCCGTTAATCCCGCGCTCGGAGTCGCGCTGTATCCCGTAATCCCGTGATCCCGGGAACGTGACAATGTCTGACTTTATTTATACTCGAGACATCGCTGATTAAACTAAAGAGTTTATTTTTGAAAGTTCGAGTTGATAACATTTTCTTTTTGTAGAGAACATTGTCTCAGAAAACAAGGCCTTGTGATCTTGGAGTGGCTTATGGTGACGTCACTGATAAGTTCTTAAGTTTAATGCTCGGCAAGCTTTCTTTTTAACCAACTCGTAAAAAGGCCGAGGTTCGCAATTAGACTGTTTGTTTTTTTTTATTCCGCGATCAGACTATAAGATATGCGAGGGTGAAGTGAAGTCTCCGAAACAGACGTGTTTTTATGACAAGTTTGGCATTCCATACTCTCTGCCTGCCACGTGAGGGACTTGACGTGAACATATGTATGTATGTAGGTGTGATTTTTTAAATATTTTTATATGTTTACTACTTAATTTCACGGCTAATAGCCCAGTATATTCGTTTTAGAAATGTAGGTCATGATGCCGAGGTGGTCCCATATTATTTTTATTAAAATCTGATTTTCACTTATGATCAATGAATGATGAAGTCCGTCATTTGTTAATCAGTGATAAAAATATGCTCTATTAAGCATTACTCAAAAACCACTAGTCGGATCATGATACAACTATATTCGGTTGGATATTGGCCGAGTAATCGCTTAACAACAACAAAAAACCTTCAGTCGAATTGAGAACCTACTCCTTTTTTTGGAATCGGTTAAAAACCGTTTCAATTTTTTACGAATGGCTGCTTCAAATTCAAAACCGGAATTCCAACCGAGCAATTATATTTACATTGCAAGATTTGCAAAAGCTTGGAAGAAGAATCCAATGGTGGTTTCAGGCTCCAGAATAATATACCTAGGCCAACATCTTCACTACTAATCGAAAGAGACGACGTAGTGCAGGGCATGGTGGCGCATTCGTTTGCAAAATTGGTATAATTGAAAATTTTTATTTTGTTATACGAGTATGTTTTATTTACGTTATAACAATGAGCTTCCTACGCGCATGAGAGAAGTTTTGAGAGAGAAGTATTTCTATCTCACTCCCAACTCTATGTATAAGATGAGTGAGAGAAAGGCCGATGACACGCTTGAAGGTATATGCAAACTTTTTCAAATTTTTTTTTCAAATCTTAATTTGAAATTTCTCAAATGTACTTAGGTTACTTTGTTTGGTATTGTTTAAATATTTGATAAAAAATGAAAAATTATAGCATTTTAATTTTTATGGTACATTGTTTAATTCGAGAAAATCAGAAATTTTGGTGATTTTCATTTTTAAAAAATTCATAACAATTAATGGGTTGGAGATACGATAATGGGTGTAAGGACTTTTTTCATTCAAAATATTGTAAAGAATATTAAAAAAAAATTGGTTGCAAAAAATGCATTTTTTCTTGCTTATTTAATTTTTCGTTATTTAAACAATAACACCAAAAGATATCAAGTGTCATCTTACACTTTTATAGTCAGGGATACCTCCCGGACTTTTTTAAAAAAAAGTGAATTATAACAATTTTGCAAACGAATGCGCCACCTATGTCCTGGTCTATGATGAATAAGTCTAGGTGGTAGAGTCAAAGCAATTTAGTCTCCGTCTGACCTGTTTTGGATAAAATGACGTCAGTGCTCGCCGCTGTCGTGTTCCGGTATCGAGAAAAAAGGAGCTGGTAAACTTAATTTCGCAAGAAGCTTAATAAGCTTAATA